>WBNM01015671.1:25000-42274 GCA_013399055.1 Ramphastos sulfuratus | reverse complement strand
CACCAAGATGCTGAGAGGGCTGCAGCAGCTCTGCTGTGAGGACAGGCTGAGAGAGTTGGGGCTCTGCAGCCTGGAGAGGAGAAGGCTTCCAGGAGAGCTTGGAGTGGCCTTCCAGGATCTGAAGGGGGCTCCAGGAAGGCTAGGGAGGGACTACTGATAAGGGCTTGGAATGCCAGGATGAGGAGGAATGGGTTTGAACTCGCAGAGGGGAGATTTGGACTGCATGTTAGGAGGAAGTTCTTTACAGTGAGGGTGGTGAGACACTGGCACAGGTTGCCCAGAGAGGTTGTGGAGCACAGAAGCACAGAATGTGCTTCACATTCTGTGCTTCTCAACCTCCCTGGAGGTGTTCAAGGCCAGGTTGGATGAGGCCTTGAGTGACCTGTGCTAGTGGGAGGTGTCCCTGCCTATGGCAGGGGGTTGGAACTGGATTATCCTTGAGGTCCCTTCCAACCTTACCATTCTATGATTCTGTAAGTGCTTAAGGAAGTATGTGCTTGTTTTCAGAAACCAGGCAGTGAACCATACATTCTCACCACCTGACTGCTTTTGATTCACTCTGCAAGTCTGCTTTTGCTCTTCTCAAGATGTTGCAGTTAATCTGTTCCATTTGTCCAGGCTAACTTGCAGAACTTAACCCCTCATATTTACCCAAACATGAGTGGGGCACTCTCTGCTCCTTGGTGTCAAGCAACAGGACCAGAGGAAATGGTTCCAAGCTGCACCAGGGGGAGGTTTAAGCTGGATATTAGGAAATATTTCTTCCCAGAGAGGGTTGTCAAATAGTGGAATGGTCTGATGAGGGCAGTGCTGCAGTCACCATCCCTGGAGGTGTTCAAGTGGTGTGTGGAGCTGGCACTTAGAAGCATGGTTAAATTCAGTACTGGGTCAAGGGTTGGACTGGATGATCTTTGAGGTCACTTCCAACCAGATATATTCTGTGAGTCTAATTTTCTTCCTCCATGCCCTACAAGTCCCTTTTCATCCCTGTGCCCTCCCCTTCCAGAAGTTTATACAGGTTTCATATTTACCTTTAGCATCAGCCACTGAGCAGAAAACTTTTGAGAAGCTCCACTTTAAATATTTAGCAAACAGCTAAGATTAAACAAAGTGAAACTGAAGTTAGTGACTCAGATCCCCAGAACATTAAAAGTCAAGTCTAAAGTGCCTACTGATACTTAAGTTAAAAACTTAAAGGGCACAGAATAGGCTGGGTTGGAAGAGACCTCCCCAAAGGTCACCCAATCCCACCCCCTCTGCACTCAGCAGGGACATCCTCAACTAGAGCAGGTTGCCCACAGCCCTCTCCAGCCTCACCTTCAATAGCTCCAGCCATGGGCACACAACCACCTCCCTGGGCAACCTGTTGCAGTGTTCCAGCAGCCTCCTGCTGCAGAACCTGTTCCTAACATCCAATCTCAAGCTGCTCTGCTCTAGTTTGCAGCCATTGCCCTCATCCTGTCCCTGCAGCCCTTTGCAAACAGTCTCGCTGCAGCCTTCTTGCAGCCCCTTCAGGCACTGGCAGGCTGCTGTTAGGTCTGCCCAGAGCCTCCTCTTGTGCAGGCTGCCCCCCCCCAGCTCCCTCAGCCTGGCTTTGCAGCAGAGCTGCTCCAACCCCCTGAGCATATTTGTGGCCCTCCTCTGGCCCTGCTCCACCAACTCCATGTCCTTCATGTGCTGAGTTCTCCAGAGCTGGGTATCCATCAACAGCTCCTGGTTTCCATCTGGGAGATAATTCAGTTGAATGAAAAATCTTGAGGTGAGAACTGACCTTTGGTCCTGTTTCTGTGGAACATGAAGTAACTCAGTGGGGAACACTGAAACTCTGGGGGAGAGCAGAGGTTAAAACCATTAAATACACATTTCTGGCTTGGTTTGAAGGACAAATATTAGTACTTAAGCAAAATTAGCTTTACAATTTCTATCCTGGGTTGAGCTGGAACAGAAGGTATATATAAAAAAAAATAATACAGCCACATTTCTTTGTCTGTTATTGAGTTAATAAACTGCTCACAGTCAAGACTCATGGCATTTGGGAGTCAGCTCCCTGTACCACCCACAGATCCCTGTTTGTGAACTGTATGGCAATGTGGTGTTGCCAGTGGCTGCCATAGGTTATTACATTTGCTTTCTGAACCATATGTTGACACTCAGTATTGTAAGATTTAAGCAAACTGGATAAGGAAATTAAAATCTGGGGCCAGAATAGTTGCTGGATACAGCAACAGGGGCTTTAAATTCCCAGGTCACAGAGAATCAGAATCACAGACCCTTAGAGCTTGGAAGGCACCTCCAGAGCTCAGCCAGTCCAAGCTCCCTGCCAAAGCAGCATCACCCAGGGAAGCCCACACAGGAATGCAGTCAGGAAGGTTTGAAAGGCCCCAGAGGAGGAGACTCCACAACCTCTCTGGGCAGCCTCCTCCAGGGCTCTGCCATCCTCACTCTAAAGAACTTTCTCCTCCTGTGCAGCTGAAACCTTCTCTGTCCCACTTTGCATCCATTGCTCCTTGGCTTCTTGCTGTGCACCACCCACAAGAGCTTGGCCCCCTCCACTTGACCCCCAGCCCTCAGAGATTTGTACACATTGCTCAGATCCCCTCTCAGCCTTCTCTTCTCCAGACTAAGCAGCCCCAGGGCTCTCAGGCTCTCTGCACAGGGGAGATGCTCAAGTCCCCCACTCACCCTCGTGGCTCTCTGCTGGACTCTCTCCAGCAAATCTCTGTCTCTCCTGACCTGGGGAGCCCAAAATTGGCCACAGTATTGCAGCTGTGGTCTCAGCAGGGCAGAGTAGAGTGGGAGCAGAACATCCCTAGCCCTGCTGGCCTCACTTTTATTGATGCACAGTTGGACCCAAGTTGCCCTCTGCTCAGCTTGTGACTAGGGGTGCTCAGATGCTCCAGGACATTAAGGAACAAAATGTCAGGTGGAAAGAAATCACAGAATATCAGGGGCTAGGAGGGACCTCAAAAGCTCAGCCAGTCCAACCCCCCTGCCACAGCAGCATCACCCAGAGCAGATCACACACAACACATCCAGGCAGCTCTGGAATAGCTCCACAGAGGGAGACTCCACAACCTCCCTGGGCAGCCTCTTCCAGGCTTCTGTCACCCTCACAGGGGATACATTTTCCTCATGCTTCCATGGAACTTCCTATGCCTCAACTCCCATCCAGGGCACCCGGGGCATCACCCAGCAGAGCCTGGCTGTAGAAATTGTTTAAAACCACTTGGTTGATGTAGCTGTGAACAGATCCCAGCCCCCACAGTTCTGGGGGAATGAACTGCCAACTAACACTGCAGAGATTTTACAGTGTGGGATTTTTAGGGACAGATTCAGCAGGCAATTGAAGGGAAGGGGCTAAGCAGTGTCATTTCCATCAGGCCACTCAAAATTCATCATCACTTTCCTGAAAGAACAGAAAGCACAATGCAATTAGAAGAGCTGCAGGTACCTAGCAGGCTGTGTTTAGGATAGAAGCCATGAAGTCATTGCTGACAGCAGGCAGGGAAAGAAAAGGGGCAGGGATCAGCTCTGGGAAGGAAATTCAGAAGAAAAGAAGCCACTTGAAGGGAGTCAGTTTAGAATAAAACAGGAATATGCTTCTGGGCAAAGCAGAGGTGCTGAGGAGCACTGACTAAGTGCCAGAATTTCACTGGTTCCATTTCAGGAAATGTACCACTGAGAAAGAAACAAAGCAAAACTAACCTGGCTTGAGGCAATTTTGCTTTGAGGAAGTTGTAACTCTCCAGGAGAGTTAAAAAGGGTCAGAGCAACACTAATATATACAGATTTTTTCCTTCACATTTTTACATGAGAGGGATTTTACCAGCAGGGCAAGGGAGGGGATTCTGCCCCTTTACTCTGCTCTCCTCAGACCCCACCTGCAGTCCTGTGTGCAGTGCTGGAGTCCCCAGCACAGGAAGGACATGGAAGTGCTGGACTGGCTCCAAAGGAGGCCACCAAGATGTTCAGAGGGCTGCAGCAGCTCTGCTGTGAGGACAGGCTGAGAGAGTTGGGGCTCTGCAGCCTGGAGAAGAGAAGGCTTCCAGGAGACCTTGGAGTGGCCTTCCAGGATCTGAAGGGGACTACAGGAAGGCTGGGGAGGGACTATTGACAAGGGCTTGTGATGCCAGGACAAGGGGCAATGGGTTTGAAGTGTCAGAGGGGAGATTGAAAGTGGATGTTAGGAGGAAGTTGTTTGCAGTGAGGGTGGTGAGACACTGGCACAGGTTGCCCAGGGGGGTTGTGGGGCACAGAAGCACAGAATGTGATCTTTGATCTTTGATCACATTCTGTGCTTCTGTGCTCCACAACCTCCCTGGAGGTTTTCAAGGCCAGGCTGGATGAGGCCTTGAGTGACCTGTTCTAGTGGGAGGTGTCCCTGCCTATGGCAGGGGGTTGGAACTGGATGATCCTTGAAGTCCCTTCCAACCTTACCATTCTATGATTTTCCTGAGTAGATTCTTTCACACAAGTAGCAGTGGAGTGAATTTAGGTACTGGGGATGAAAATAATTTCTCCTGTCCTAGAACTACACTTTGTAGGACATTAAAGAAGGATATAGAGCAGAAAGCTGCAAGGTGGCTGCAGAAGAGGACTATGGACAAGAAAAAACAGCAGTCTGGAAAACTGTGAAGCAAAACAGATCCCCAAAAAGCACCATGAAGAAATATGCATAGAGGGAAGAACCAGACCTATAGAAGAGGCAGTGGAAAAATGCTTAAAGAAATGAGGTTTGGGGAAGTGTTTAAGGCCAGGCTGGATGTGGCTGTGAGCAATTTGATCTAGTGTGAGGTGGAGCTGGATGATCCTTGAGGTTTCTCCCAGCCCTGACAGTTCTGTGATTTGGGAAAGGTGGAAGTTATGGAAATTTTATGGAGTTCACCTGAGCAAAAGATAAGCTCTCAGGATATGTACCTTGAGAATTCAAAATGAAGTAGCTGAATTGCTTGGGATGTGAAGGGGAAAGAGGTGGAAAACAGAATTCCTTCCAAAATCCTAGGCTGATCAGAGGGAAAGGAGAGATAAACACTCCAAAAGCAGCTGATGTTAAGAATTTGTAAATGTCTGTGAAAGAGGTAAGGAGGTTGGGTCAATGCAAATAGTTAACACAATTCCACAGCAACTACAGACTCACAGGATGTTAGGGGTTGGAAGGGACCTCTGGAGATCTTTAGGGCCCTTGCCAGAGCAGGAGCAGAGAATCTAGCACAAAAATGAATTCACTTGTGACTCCTCCCCCTCCTCTCTGTCCTAGTGAGATCCTATATGGAATATTGCATCCAGTTCTGGGCTCCCCAGTTCAGGAGGGACAGGAGAGTCCAAGGGAGGGCTACAAGGATGCTGCAGGGACTGCAGCACTGCCTGAGGAGGAGAGGCTGAGAGCCCTGGGGCTGCTTAGGCTGCAGAGAAGGCTGAGAGGGGATCTGAGCAATGTCTGTCAAGAGCTGAGGGCTGGGGGGCAGGAAGGAAGGGACAGGGACAGGCTCTGCTCACTTGTGCCCTGCCATAGGACAAGGGCAAGGGATGGAAACTGCAGCACAGGAAGTTCCACCTCAACACGAGGAAGAACTTCTTGAGTGTAAGGGTCCCAGAGCCCTGGCACAGGCTGCCCAGAGAGGTTGTGGCAGCCTTTCCAGCCCTGTCTGGATGCATTCCTGTGTGCCCTGAGCTAGATTGTATGGTCATAAAATCAGTCAGGGTTGGAAGGGACCACAAAGATCATTCAGTTCTGACCCCCCTGCCAAGGGCAGGGACACCTCACACTAGATCAGGCAGTCCAGAGCCTCATCCAGCCTGGCTTTAAACACCTCCAGGCTTCCACAACCTCCCTGGGCAACCCCTGCCAGGCTCTCACCATCCTCACTGCAAACAAGTTCCTAACATCCAGTTTCCATCTCCCCTCTGCCAGTTCAAACCCATTGTTCCTCATCTTGTCATGACAAAACCTTGTCAATAGTCCCTCCCCAGCCTTCCTGGAGCCCCCTTCAGATTCTGGAAGGCCACTCCAAGCTCTCCTGGAAGCCTTCTCTTCTCCAGGCTGCAGAGCCCCAACTCTCTCAGCCTGTCCTCACAGCAGAGCTGCTGCAGCCCTCTGAGCATCTTAGTGGCCTCCTCTGGACTGCCTCCAACAGTTCCATGTCCTTCCTGTGCTGGGGGCTCCAGAACTGCACACAGACATGCAAGCTCTAGCCTAGACTTGTGGAAAGTGAGTATCTTCAGACAACCTTCATTCTGGCTCAATTTTTGTCTTATCTATTAAGGTCCTAAATGTCTGTTTCCAAGCACATATTGCTCACTACAAGTACCTTCATCTCTGGGGACATGATGACCACCTCCAGGATAGAATACATCTACTTGGGATACCTGCACCACCTGGTCTGGCAGAGGGGAGATATAAACTAAATGTTAGGAAGAAGCTGTTTGCAGTGAGGGTGGTGAGACACTGGCACAGGTTGCCCAGGGAGGCTGTGGAGCACAGAAGCACAGAATATGATCAAAGATCACATTCTGTGCTCCACGACCTCCCTGGAGGTGCTCAAGGCCAGGTTGGACAAGGCCTTGCGTGACCTGGGCTAGTGGGAGGCGTCACTGCCTATGGCAGGGGGGTGGGACTGGCTGAGCTTTCAGGTCCCTTCCAATCTAAACTTTTCTATAATTCTATGAGTATCTGAAGGCTGGAGGTCAGGAAGGGACAGGGACAGCCTCTGCTCAATTGTGCCCTGGGGTAGCACAAGGGGCAAGGGATGGAAACTGCAGCACAGGAAGTTCCACCTCAACATGAGCAAGAACTTGTTGAGTGTAAGGGTGCCAGAGCGCTGGCACAGGCTGCCCAGAGAGGTTGTGGAGTCTCCTTCTCTGGAGCCTTTCCAGCCCTGTCTGGGTGTGTTCCAGTGTGACCTGTGCTGGATTCTCTGCTCCTGCTCTGGCAGGGGGTTGGACTGGAAGATCTGCAGAAGTCCCTCCCAACCCCTACCATCCTGTGATCAAAGACAGGCTCTTGCTTCCCTGTGTCTGTCACTTCATCACTTCACAGAATATCAAAGAATCAATCAGGGTTGGAAGGGACCAGAAGGATCATCCAGTTCCATCCCCCCTGCCATGGGCAGGGACACCTCACACTTCAAAAAATCTTTACAATCAGCAGCTCTGGGGCACTACTCACCTGCCAGGACACCTGAAATAGCAGCAGCAGGCATCTCAACAGGATTTGTTTTCCCCACCCTGGTCACATTCTGCTGCAATGAAATCTCCTCCTTCACAGGGACACTTCCAAACTATTTCCTTTGGAAATTTCTGCCAAGACAAAGTGGCCCTGGTGGCTACAACAGGCAGGACAGGATCTCCTTACCTTGTCACACGTAATCCAGGGACCCTGTGTCTGCTTTCCACTTGCTGTTTGAACCTGGGCAAGATCCACCACCTGGCATTCGCTTCACTTGGTGCTGTGGCTGCTAGCTGGTGCCTGGCTTACAATGTGCCTACCTTGCACAAGAAAAGCACAGACTGATTAAAAGGAAAGATCCTACAAACCTCTAACACAGCTAAATGAAGCTGTTCTACTCTGGCTCACCAAGCTTCCTCCCTGGCTGTTTTCCCTGGGCTACAAACTCACCCAGGAACATTTAGTGGTCACCTTGTGCCCACAGGTAGATGATTTCTTCTCCCAACCGTTCCATTAACTTAGACTTTCTCAGGGAGTCAACAAGAAAAAGCTTTGTTAAGAGCTTTCCCAAGTGGGGAATCAATCACTCCCAGACCAATCTTCAAAATTCAAATATAAAGCTTTGTATTCCTCTGAGGAGGAGCTTCCCTGGTTGTCATCACTGCCTTAGGAAAAACAAAGCTCTTCAGAGCAGACCTTGTACATTTCCCTTTCACAGGGACAGGAGATGCTAAGTCAGGTTGTATTTGTTGTTGTTGTTTAATTGACCATTAAATACAATTTAGAGATCTCTCTACCAAGTTTTTAATGTGACTGAGAGGCAGGAGGTCTCATATGAAGAAAAACTAACTGCAAGAAGAGCATATTCACATCACTTCAACATCCATCACCTATTTAAGTTGATATCCAAGTCCTCTTCTGAGAACCTTTCAGAGACAGAGGAAAGTGAAGGGTCATTTGTTTTTTGGTTTTCTTTTCCCTCAATGTGATTTTTTGCTAGACAGAGAGATTCCAAGAAACTATTTGTTTAACAGCAGGACTTGTTCTCACATAGCCAAGAAATTACCATGAAACCACATGCCTTGATTGCTCAGTGCTAACTACCCCCAGCCACCTCATCTTAAAAGCAGTCCTGTGCAATTTCTGTGCCCTTTTACTTTTACATGGTATAAGGAGTTTGAACCTTATGTGTTTTAATCTACCTTCTTTAGAGTAGAAAGAGATCACTTCAAAAGGACTTAGCAATTTAAGAGCTGCCTGAAATACAACAGGGGGTTGGAGCAGCTCTGCTGCAAAGCCAGGCTGAGGGAGCTGGGGGTGTGCAGCCTGCACAAGAGGAGGTTCTGGGCAGACCTAACAGCAGCCTGCCAGTGCCTGAAGGGGCTGCAAGAAGGCTGCAGAGAGACTGTTTGCAAAGGGCTGCAGGGACAGGACGAGGGCAATGGCTGCAAAGTAGAGCAGAGCAGCTTCAGATTGGATGTTAGGAACAGGTTCTGCAGCAGGAGGCTGCTGGAACGCTGCAACAGGTTGCCCAGGGAGGTGGTTGTGTGCCCACGGCTGGAGATATTGAAGGTGAGGCTGGAGAGGGCTGTGGGCAACCTGCTCTGGTTGAGGATGTCCCTGCTGAGTGCAGGGGGGTTGGACTGGATGAGCTTTGGAGGTCCCTTCCAACCCAGCCCACTCTATGATTCTATGTGTGGCTGCCTCTTGTTCTTCCAGAGTACAAAAACTGAAGTCACTATGCCTGCTGCTGTACCAGGCAAGAGCAGCAGAGTAACTAACTCCACAGTGAAACCACAGAAGCGTTTTAGCATTTTACTTTACCAAATGATCTGCTTTAGCACAAGCCATTGCTGAAGGCAGTTTGAGCTCAGCTTGCGCAGATGTGACCACCACCTGATTTCCTTCAATGCCACTGGTCCTTGTGCAGGGAGCACAGCCTAATGCACCTTGAAGCACATTCAGAGTGGGAGGTGATGCTTTCACAGAATCACAGCATTAACCAGGTTGGAAAAGACCTCTGAGATCGTCGAGTGCAACCTATCANCAGAAGTGGACACGGCACTCAAGGCATGGCCTAACCAGCTGTGCTGTGGAATATTTTACTGAGAGACATTAAATCCTTAGCTGTGAGAAGAAAGAAAAACAACAGCAGTAACCTTTATCACTCATTCTTCTGCTGAGAAATGTAACTGGTCAAAATATAGATAAGACACTCACTCCTCACACACTTCTCAGTGCTCACTGGTTCTTTTTCTCCTTCTCTCTGGTGGTTTGTGTGGTTGCATCTGTGTTAACTCTAATCTGACCTAGCCTTTTTTTTTTTTTTCTCCTAGCCTCCTCCTTGTCCTTTTTTTGCTATCTCACCTCAGATCTCTGCAGCTTTATCATGTGAGATATAGAAGGATTGATCTGGTTATTTCCAAAGGGAGGGAAAGAAGGGAGAGGGGGAGGAGGTTTGGGCTGGCAGTCTGATTGTTCTGGGAGGGATTTTGTGTTTCTGTATTACCTTTAACTTCTATATAACTGTAACAATTTGTAATATATTGTAAATATCTGCTTGTAAATTGTGCTGGGCTGTAAATAAATATAGCTTAACTTCCAACTGAGTCTAGTCTGGTGAATTCATGTATCGGGGCAGGTAACTGCCAAACCATCAACACCAGTGCTGAGCACAGGGGCAGAAGGAATTCCCTGGTCCTGCTGGCAACACTGTTCCTGATACAGGCCAGGATGCCAATGGTGTTTTGGCCACCTGGGTACACTGCTGGCAGCTGTCAAACAGTCAGCAAAGCCTTTTCACCACTGAGCTGTATGTTCTCACTCAATCACAGCAGCACACTCCTTAGAAATGCTACACTCAGGGCAATCAACTGTGGCAGTTTACATATTGCTGTCTAAGAACACAAACCTCAGGACCAGTTTCAATGACTAACCTAAGGCAAAACTACCCCAAAAAAACCCCCACAACTACTGGCTTTGAGACTTGATCAGTTCATGCCATGCAAATATTAAGATCATTTTTTCCCCTAACAGAAATGTGACCACCTGGATGGCTCAGAACATCAAACTAATTTTCTGTTTCAGATTAATGTGCATTTATTTTTAATTAATAAATAAATCACAGAATGTCAGGGGCTGGAAGAGACCTTTAAAAATCATCTAGTCCAACTCCCCTTCCAGAGCAGGATCACCTAGATCAGATCATAGAATCAAAGTTGGAAGGGACCACAAGGATAATCCAGTTCCAACCCCCCTGCCATGCCCAGGAACACCTCACACTAGAGCAGGCTGCCCACAGCCTCATCCAGCCTGGCCTTAAACACCTCCAGGGATGAGGCTTCCACCACCTCCCTGGGCAACCCCTTCCAGGCTCTCACTGCTCTCATGCTGAACAACTTCCTCCTAACATCCAGTCTGACTCTTCCCATTTCCAGCTTTGCTCCATTCCCCCCAGTCCTATCCCTACCTGACAGCCTCAAAAGTCCCTCCCCAGCTTTCTTGTAGTCCCCTTCAGATACTGAAAAGCCACAATAAGGTCACCTGGGAGCCTTCTCCTCTCCAGACTGAACAGTCCCAACTCTCTCACAGCCTGTCCTCACAGCAGAGCAGCTCCAGCCCTTTGATCATCCTCATGGCCCTTCTCTGGACACCTTCCAGCACATCAGGATCACATATCCAGCACATCAGGATCACAGAGAATTAACCCAACCTGCCATTTGTTAAGGTCATTTCTGTGCAAAATAAAGCTGCAAACAACATGCACAAATAAGTTACTTTAAATCAAAGCATCACAGAATGTCAGGGGCTGGAAGGGACCTCCAAAGCTCATCCAGTCCAATCCCCCTGCCAAAGCAGCATCACCCAGAGCAGATCACCCAGAACACATCCAGGCAGCTCTGGAATACCTCCAGAGAGGAAGACCCCACAACCCACCCTGGGCACCCTGTTCCAGTGGGGGGGAAAAAAAAAAAAAAAAGTCTTCCTCAAGTTCACATGGAACCTCCTGTGCCTCAACTTCCACCCACTGCCCCTTGTCCTGTCACTGGGCATCACCAAGAAGAGGCTGGCTCCATCCTCCTGGCACTCACCCCTTACGTATTTATAAACATTAATCAGGTCACTCCCTTAGTCTTCTCCTCTCCAAGCTAAAAAGCCCCAGATTTTTAAATCCAGTGGATTTAAGATTTTCCAGATCCTCTGTTTGAACTGAAAGATCAATCTCACTGAAGTTAATCCCATAATGGACTCTTTCTAGAAGAATTCCCTTAGAGGTTGTGGAGACTTAACAGGGTAAGACATCAGAGATTCCCAAAGAAGCCTTTGACCACATAACAGTCCTTTAAAAGCCACTTCAGCTCTTCTAGATGAAAGAAATCAGCTGCCACCTCAGATGCTGCAATAGTAAAGATGAAGATCACCTTCCAATTGTGATCCATCTGTGGCATGAGAAGTTTTAATTGTGATTTATTTTATTCTAGCTCTCACCAGTGTTTTGCAATACAAAGCTTCATGCTTGAGTATTCTCAAACTGCATCTTAAGCAAAGCTCCAATTTACTAATGGAACACCTACAAAAACTGCCTTTGTTGAACTCTCTCAGAAGCAGCTTTTAAATCCCAAATTAGCTACCTTTCAGCTTTTATACAGCCACTACTAGTGACACAATTAGGTGCATTCTTCATGCCACTACAGAGAAGAAAATTTCCTGAGTTGACCAAGGTGGCAGAGTGCTAATGGAAAGGCTACATTTGGAACCAAGAAACCAGGCCTTGATGATAGATTCCATTTGCGCCTTTCAATGACTGTGTTAATGGAAAATCTCTTTAACTAACCCATTGCTAGCCCAAATAGATACTGAATGACCTCTCTGCAGCTGTTCAGATCTGCAGTATTTAACCTTAAACAGCATCAGATTACATTGGACATCCACTCAGCAGTGGACAGGCTGAAATGGAAGAGTTAAAACCCCACAGCACCTCCCTAGTAACTGCAGCTAAGGAGTCAATTCAACAGTCTATTGAAGCTTGATTTTAAGTACTGCAAGTCATTTCAGTGCTGAAATTTCTGTTTTTACTTACCATTATCTTCTGTGCAGTCAAATGGCATAGGCTATTCTAGTGGCTGGGTGGAAGAACTTCAAATGCATTTCTAAACTTCCTTAGTGCAAAGAAAATGGTGAGACTCCATGTCCTTGCTACCTTAGTGATCAAAACAAGTAAAATTGTATTGTTATGCTAACTGTGCAAACAAGAGAGGCTGAACTGTCACCATTGTTCAGCCAAATTTCTCAGATTAAAGGGAATGCAGATTTCTGACACTGGAAGACTCACCTAAAATGACTGCCAGAAAGCAAGCACTGGCCTGGGAGTAGATACAAAGTTTAATGGACATTCAAGAATGAAACAACTCTGGGAACCAAAATGTGTCTGCTGATTTAGACTTTAAATCATAGAATGGTAAGGTTGGAAGGGACCTCAAAGATCATCTACATCTCTTATCAATCTCTATTTAATGACCTATTACCTACATACAATGATTGTGTTTTCTAGACTGCTTAGAAAACAAACAAACAGAAAAATCCAAATAAACAAATACCAAAAAACCCAAAAGAAAAGCTTTCAGCACAAGTGACCATCTAAAGAAGCCTTCATGAAGAAAGCTCTAAATAATGGATGTAACTCAAGTGTTTCCAGGTGAGCTGGGCTGTGCCACATCCACTCAAAAGCAGGTCTGTCTGTGGAAAAGCCTTGCAGCCAATTACATATTACCAAGAAAAAGTTACACTTCCATGAGGCAATTGCTCTTCTCTCCAACTCTCAAGCAACCAACCTAGTCCCAGTGGCACCCTTCACCAAATCTATCTGTTGTAACAGTCAAAGCAGAGGAGCACCACAGCAAAAATCACTCATCCTGGGGAGTTTATAACCCACCTAAGCCTAAACAAACACTTGCAAACCCCCCAGAAAGGTAAGGGTCACAGCTTCTAGGAAGCTTCATGTTTGTTTGCACTAAATGGCTGTAAAGTAAGAGGGATTTATTCCTTCTACCCCACTTACCCGTATCAAGGCTGGGCTCTTGTTGCCACAGAACCATTTTCACCTGACAGAGCAGATGATGAAGCACAAACTCGTGTTTGCTCTGCAACTAGGTAGCCCCAGCCAAGAGCTGTCATGTGCCAGCACTGGAGTTAATTCAGCAAGACACTCAAAGACAGACAAATTTTAAGTCCATTACAGCCAGTCACAGTGTTGGGAGTCATAAGCTTCAGGTTACAAAGACAAACTTCATCCCCAACTTCAGTTCTCAGGACACTACATTCTAAGTTTACTTCATTATTGCCTACTTTCAAAACTTGCTGTTCCTTTCTGAAACAGTGTTTTCCACTCAGTGTTCACTAATGTGAGGGAATAACAGACTTTCATTTTGGGGAATGTAGCAATTTGAACACTCCTTTCAGAAGACATCTATTTATGCTCATGCTGCTCTTCTCTTCAATTTCTTATTTAAAAAGCCTCTCTCCTTATTGAGGTATGGATGCATGTTAGGAACTGCTAAGCTGAAAAGTTTCTGAAGAATTATCAAAGGCACAAGGGAAAAAAATAATTGCAGCCATGTGCAACGTTTTCATCCTAAGACATTAAGCTGGGAACCCTACCTGTAGAGAAGGCTAAGTTTATTCTAGGCTACATCACATCCCTCACCTCCCTAAACAAAGAGTAGCTTAGGTATTCCTTATCTTAGATTTTATGCCAGTGCTTGGCTAAGAAAGCAGCAATTCAGAAAGTGGTCTTTGGATCTCTAACACAGCATCGCAGCATTGTCAGGGTTGGAAGGGACCTCAAGGATCATCCAGTTCCAACCCTCTCCTGCCATGGGCAGGGACACCTCACACTAGAGCAGGTTGCAGAGCAGGTTGCTCAGAGCTACATCCAGCCTGGCCTTAAACACCTTCAGGGCTGAGGCTTCCACCACCTCCCTGGGCAACCTGTGCCAGTCTCTCACCACCCTCAGGGTGAGGAACTTCTTCCTAATATCTGATCTCAATCTTCCCTCCTCTAGCTTGGATCTATTTCCCCCCAATCCTATCACTACCTGACAACCCAAAAAGTCCTTCCCCAGCTTTCTTGTATGCCCCTTCAGGTACTGGAAAGCCACAATAAGGTTTCCTAGGAGCCTTCTCTTCTCCAGACTGAACAGCCCCAACTCTCTCAGCCTGTCCTCGTAAGAGAGGTGCCCTCTTCCAACATTAAAAACATCAACTTAAAATTCTGGGGTTGTTAACAAATCTCTGTTAAAAAAGGAGAAGAAAAAAAAAAAAAAGAAAAAAGAGGCAGCAGCAGTTTTATGTCCTATATGAAACTCTTTAAACAAAATGAGCATTAAACCAAGAAGAATTTAAAAAGCTGTGTATTGGAGTGTTTATAAACCAGAAGTGTTAAGCAGCAGCAGTTTCCCCATTTCTTAAGAAATTCAACTAGACTTGAAATTTAGGAACAAATTACAAAGCAATGTGGAGCTATGCTAGCTTATACTCAAACCTTTGCAGGTGTTGCAGTAAAGAAAGCCTCCTATGAGAATAAACAGAGGCAGCACAATACATTAAGTCAACACTTGCCTTTAACACACCCAAAAAAAAAAAAAATGGTTTTATGTCCATTTGTCACCAAAGCACCCCCTAAGAGATGCATTATTGCTGTAGAACATTTCAAGTTTACCAACACCCAAGTGCAACCAAACTGCTCTTGTATATATATATATATATATATATGCACTTGCCCACTCTCACCAGTACTTCCACTTCTTTTTCTTTACATGTCAAATTTAAAGCTTTCCAAGTAACATTTGACTTTTGCCTTTTTTTTTCCCCCACAGTATTAATCACCACATGCAATTTAAGTTTTCTGATCATTCTGCTAAAAAACTGCACCAATATCAGAACAGTGCAAATCATATTTAATTTTAAAAGTTATAATGGCTTGAGTTCATAATTAGAGGGAACACTGTCAAGATCTTGTGGTATTTTGTTCACTCACCATTGCTTGCATTCCATTAAAAACACTCTCCTGTCCATTTTTGCCTTGCTTTGTTTAAATAATAGACCCCCATGCTTTTAATCAGAGCTGAAATTAAGGATATTATCCAGAATTTCAACACAGGCAGTGCCTCAGCAGCAATGTTTTAACTGTCCTAATTCATTAAATATGTTTTCCCCCGCCCCAACGTATTCCCAGACTCCATGAAGTAGTCACTGGCACTTGTGAGCCCACAAGTGTTGGAAGGTTTTCAGCAATGGAGAGATTTCAAGGTGGAAGAAATCTGAGGACTTCCCCTCTCCTACAGCCCCCAGTTGAAAACACTTTGATACAAGTGGAGAAATTGGTTTCCATATCTTGACAGTGTTCCTTATAAAACCGTATGACAGTAAAAGTGCCAGTAGGCATGGCAACCTCTTGGAAGGGAGCATTTAAACTCCTTGGCACTGGGAATGCCAGCACCAAGGATTACATTGAAATTCAAAATGATACTTAAGGCTACAATTAGCAAAAACCCAATTTCCAGAAGCCTAATATTCTATGGCTAGGTTGGAAAATTCAGAAGGTAACGCAACTCCGTTACGCTTTTATCCTCAAATTTGAAAGAAAAAAAAAATAATTTTTTTTTAACTTTTTTTTTTTAGCAAGGGCAATCTGTGAAACTGTGGTAGCAAATGACTTACTCATTTCACCATCATTCACTTACTTTTGTCTTAAAAGTTCAAAACTGGCAAGGCACATTTACATATTCCAATGAATACTTGACAATTTTAAATTACACTTCATGTCCCAGCTAGCCCAGTAATTGACATACAACATACTAAAATGGTTTATTAAGGTAACAAAACAAAAACCAACCAAAACAAAAAGAAAAAAAGGAAAAGGAAAAAAAAAAAAAAAGGGAAAATAAAAATTAATGTGAAATATACAGGCTATTGGCAACCACTATTCTAAAGCTTATGTAAATAACAAGTAAACATACTGAAATGTGTGCGATTCTAAGTTTTGTTTTTTTCAAACCAGAAGATCTCTGTACTAACACACATTTATATTAATGACACATAAAAAAAATAAAAACTTTATTACAAAAATAAGTTACACTCGCCTCCAGCTTACAGTATAAAACAATTTTATTTGCAGGAATGCAAAAATGATTGTTTGCCATGAGCATTTTCAACATATGACATGTCTAATTTTTTGTTAAAATTTTTGCATTTACTGGGGGAACTGGTGTGTATAAAACCTTAATTAGGTATAAGCTTCAATTTTCATTGTGGTGCCTATGGGTATGTAGTATAACTGCAGTATCCCTTTGGGGAGGGGGTTAAGGGAAGCTCTTGATGCCAAGTCCGAGTCAGTCACCATTTCATCTACCTTTTTACCTATCTGAAAGTGGACTTGGCAAGGTTCTTTCGTTTTTGCTTTGTCTTTTTTTTAAGGGTGGTTCAATAGAGGATGCTTCACCACTGAACACTCACTGTCATCAAGGTGCTTTAGCAAATTAAAAACATAGCACAAATGATTGTACTCTACTCTACTCTACAGGTTATCATGTTTCTGCGTAAGAGAAATGGAAAGCTGATCCACGTGTTTTTACAGTGATCAGCAGTAAGAAATGCACTAATGAAAACATACCTTTTACCTAAAAAGCTAAAACTACAGCCATATACTATTCTATGATTTATGAAAAAACTTCAAAATATCCAAATGTCAGGCTTCACTGTACAGGTGTCAGCTTTAGTCTGACCTTTTATAAAGGGACACTGCAGTATTTAGTACAAGTTGCTGATGCACTTTTTTTGAACATCTGATGTCTTACAAAAGTAACATCTTGCTAAACTATTATACATCCAAATAACTACAATATCTGAAGAAGCAAGGCTGCTTTTTCAGCCACAAAATACGACAAAAGCAAGGCCTGTTATGATGGTCATGAGGAAGTCTTACAAAGCCTCTGGAACTAAAGGCAACTAAGAATGTTACATTTGGTATATTATAATCTTACCCTCATATCATATTAAACAAGCCTTGCTTTTATCTACAAAGATTTTCTATGTACAGTACAGACAGGGTA
>WBNM01015671.1:0-20000 GCA_013399055.1 Ramphastos sulfuratus | reverse complement strand
GTGACACATGCCAAAAGACTTCCAGTGTTATAAACACATGCATGCTATCCAGAAGTAATAAATCTGTGTCTCACATAATCTGCAAAGAATAGCTGTGAGGTGGAGGGGAAGGGGGGGAAACCACACAGCAATATAACTGAAGTGCATTTTAAGAAAATCTTCCTTTTCATCACTGGAAACAGGCCATGATTAGATCCTGAATACCAAGCTGGCAAAACTATTTGTGTACTGCAGTATGAGAGTGTATTTTTTTGAATTACTCAAATTCAGTGAGAGAAAGTGTACCTCCAACCAGAGACAACATAACCATGCAGATGACTGCCCGTGTTGAGAAGCAAACTGTGCAACTTTCAACAACATTTTAATTAAATAAACAGGTATTTATGGTGAGGTTGCCAAGATACATAATACGTACAAAGAAATAAAAGTTGCATCACCAAAGATTTAAGCAGAATTAAAAAAAGCCTGTCTGGCACAGAAGAGAAGCAAAAGAAGTAAGGAAGAAATCTACTTCTTCCAGTAACACCAGATGCCCAAGGAAGAACAAAAGGGTCAATAAAATTATGAGAACTGTAAGCAGGGCAAACTTAACCAATTCCATGTGTACAGTAGGTCACCATCTGGAGAGCTGCATTAATCTGGTAACCTCACTATTCCATTTTCTTGGATGCTGCACAGCAGCACTAGTTTAAGCTATTTTTGGAAATAAGGTGGGGGAGGGAAGATGCTTAGGAAAGCTATGAGATAGCCAAGAAGAAAAAAATTAAAAAAAAACAAAACACCACATGTCAACATTAAGCAGAACACACTAGCAAGAAACACTGTGGAGTGGGTTCCCTCCCCCCTGCCCCAATATTCAGCATTTATTAGTGTAAGACTTTTATTAGTACAAGTTTAGAAGACTCGACAGCAGATCTATCTTTTGCAAGTGGCAAAAAAAAGATCCTCCTTTCAGTGGGTGCTTTACTAAACGGAGAGGGGCTGTATCAGTACTGCTAAGCCTACTGGGAGGAGCACATGTTCATCCGCCTGATGTATCAGTGCAGAAGTACATGAAAGTTTACACTGAAGAGAGAGAAGTGTGTACAGTTCATGAAGCACTTCCTCTGGTGCCCTCACCCTCGCTGAGCAAAGCAGAACAGTACCTTGACTCTCACCAACACCACTACTACACAGTAAGCAGAGCGCAAAAAAACTTAAAGGAATCCAATATTTTCAGAGAAGCCAGAAAAGCTGTATACACTCTAGGATACCTACTAAGACACTCAAAAGCTCTAATTCTGTAGGAGTGTACACGTCTTTCAGAAGCAATACAACATATGTGCATGCATTTACACTTACATCTGATTTTTAGCCGCTTGTCTCTGAGCTTTCCGTTCTTTCCTTTTTTGATCTGGTGGCTTAGCAAAAACAATTTCAATGTTTTCTCCCTCTAAATCTTTGCCATTCATTTCTTCCATTGCCTGAAGGAATTAACCAGACTTTAAATATACCTCTAAGCATATCTGAAGTTATTCAATTTTATTCTACTTTTTAGATTATGCATTTTAAAATTTGTTATCCAGTGCGAAAATAACAATATAAAGCTCGTTTTGTTTTGTTGGTTTTTTTTTCTCAAAAGAATAATAAATCAGACAGCATAGTATCATGGGTTCCAGAGTTTTGTATTTCCTCTTAACTTGGCTCTTAAACCCAAGAATGCATGTATCAGTTCAGAAATCTTCCACTCAAAACTGTAAACAGGCTTCAATCTTTGCAAGCTGTTTCAATTAATGATGGAACTGTTCTCTGAAAGTACAGATTTTGCAATATGGGAATAGATTTCTAATGTCAGCACACATGCAAACGCTACTAAAGCCAGAGATCAGTATATGGTTTTATTCCTTTATTTTACTTGTAATAAACAGAACTTTCTTTTTAAACCAGAAGCCAAAATGTAGAATTTAAGTCTCATTCTGACACACATACACACAAAAAAAAATCCCAAACCACCACAAACAGAAAGAAAAAACAACCAACAAACAAAAACCCACACACAAGCAATCACAACCAACAAGCACACATGTGCAATTCCCATGGGTGACAGTAAGCACTACAAATTAAATTCAAGCTGGGGGTTCTTAACAATTCTACCACTTTTACAATTCTAAGTAGCTGAACCTTGATGGGATACACATCCTATAAAAAGACTGTTTGCATCAACTTCCTAAGCATCTGATTTAAGGTATCTGGATGAGTAAGAGAAACTGAAACCCCCTTGTATCCTGCATCCTCCCACAGAACATAAAAATCAACATATGCTATAGGCAGGAATTACACTTTTCCTTCCTAACAGCAGGTAACAGGAGAAAAACCACTAAGACTGGGCTAGCAAAATCCAGGAATGACAATTATTTAATTGTCCAGCACTGCTCATAGAATCATAGAATCACAGAATAGTTTAGTTGGAAGGAACCTCAAAGATCATCTAGTTCTAACTCCCCATCATAGGCAGGGACACCTCCCACTCAAAAGGAAAAAGGTGCTTATTCCACACCATAAAGAGGAAGCCATTGTGTTCCTGGAAAACAAAACAAAATATCCTAAGCTTTTAGCCCTTGCCCTAGAGAAAACTGATTTTAGAGTCTACCAACAATTTGGTGGGAAGAGTGGTTCACATTCTGGAACTTCAGTTTCAAAAATGATCAACATATGCTTACCTTCTACTGAACAGCAGAATTACTGATGTGCATCTAAGACACTGTGTCTTCCTAGGAGACACTCGCAGAGGACAAAACTATCAGTGACAACATAATACTGTTTCTCCAGACAGAGCTCCTTTCTCCAACTGAAAAGTATACAGCTTCTAAGTGCTATGTTTAGTCACTGCTTACACACACACACGAGCTGCAGTTCTCTTCACTTACCTTCACAGCACCATCCCGCTCATCAAAATGAATGAAAGCATAATCTTTTAGCTTCTTCACCCGCTCTAGCTTCCCAAACTGACTGAAGGCCTTTTCTAGGATCTCCTCTGTGACAGTATTGGCAAGATTGCGTACAAACAAAACTTTTACCTGCAAGGAAAATGAAATTGAGAAAGGACTTAGAAGTGTGAATTAACTCCCAAGTGCAGCATGAAGTTTTGCAGCTGGCAGTACTGAAAACACTACGTTTTGTGTGCAGCACTTCATACACAAATAGAGGAGTATTTAGAGATACAAACAGCATGAGTTAGCTCCAAAATTCCCTGATAGAAATATTAAATCTGTTTTTGGATGTGATTACATAAGTAAGAGCATTCTGAAAGTCAATCCAATTTGTGTTGGAAGTTTAAAAGAATCCTAGCAGCTGTAATTTTCGACTCTGAACACTTTCAAACTTGAAAGCAAGCAACCAGGATTGATTGCACACGAAATAATCAACTTATCAAAATATTTCATTGTATAGACAGGTTTTTGCTCAGGTATTTGCAGAAGAGTCATCGCTCTAAAATCTAGGTCAGAGTTGACAGGCCTTTAGTTCTCAAGTTGCTTAACTTGTGGTTCCCATGCTAGCTACGTCAAACGCTTAGCATCAGGACTATGCTTGCCTGAGGAGTACTCAGTGATCTGAAGCTACAGCTAGAAGAGAACACAGACAGAAGCTGATACTAAGGCTGACACTGCCAAGTCACCCTTGGACCTTCTCACAAGCCAAACTCTGTCCTTCCCTTGAGCAACACCCACCTTCAAATAACTCTGCAAGCCTATTCCCCCTCTAGCTCCCTAAAGCATGAAAAACAGCTCTTGAACTACACAAAGACTGCAGTGCAGCTTCAGTAACATAAAATTAAAAAAAAAAAAAATCAGAGAGATTGGTTATCTTCCCACTATTGAGCTACGTCCTGGTAACTGTCTGGAAGCAACTAAGTCATCAGTGTGAAGCTTAAACAACCACCAACTGCTTATGATAAAAAAACCAAACCCAAAAAACAAAACAAGACAAAAAAAAAACCAAAACACTGAGCGGTCTGACAAAGGCTTAAGTTAGGCTCCTATTTAATACAGCAACACTGGACATCAGGAAACACTTGTATTAGTGGTCCATTAATATTCAAAGACTTTGCATCCACACTGAGGTTGCACTAAACTGTACACTAGCATGTTTACATGATGTCATCAATGAGTTCTCAGACCTTGCAAGCCTCTTTGACTTGCTGGGGAAGGAGTCCCTTCCAGATGTTGACAGCACGCTGTGACAGTCATACAATCCTAGAAGGATTTCAGTTGGAAAAGACCTTTAAGTTCATCGAGTCCAAACATTATCTCACTCTTCCAAGCCTGGTGCTAGACCAACATCCCTTAACACCACTATCTCTCTGTCCTTCAAATACCTCCAGGGATGGTGACTCAACCACCTCCCTGGGGAGCCTATTCCAGTGTTTTGAGAACACTTTCAGTGAAGAATTTTCTTCCAGTAGCCAAATCTAAACCTCTCCGGTACAACTTGGAAGCCATTTCCTCTCATCCTAGAGAGTCACCTACTCAACTCCTCACAGTCTTACCTTCCTAAAACGTAGCCACACATCAGCTGCAAAGACCTGCAACTTTTGCTCACATCCGTTCTGTTAACAGTAGTTTTAAATTAGATGCCAAAAAGTGAACATCGTACGTGGCAGCACCAACTTCTTGCTCCTAACCCTTAAGGTCAACACAAAGGGTGTGAAGAGTCCAAAGAAAGTATGCTGTGATTTTTGAGGCAGAGCTATAATCTCTACTCCCACCACATACCAGAACACAAGAAACCCAGACATCCTTTTAAGAAGAATAACTATGTAATTAAGTTAGTAATAAATCTTTGTCTCGCTATCTGAACTAGGCTGGGATGCAGAGCCTAACTCTGACACAGTGGATCAACTCTGGTCTTTGGCAATAACCACTCTGACTGATCTCAGCAGATACATGTCACAGCCAGCTCCATAAGGCAAGCTGCTTCCTATCCTGTGTTAAACTTCTCCTACATGCCTTGATGGCAAGAGCAACCTTTACTTCTTGTAACCAATATGCAATAACCATTTCTAGCAAACTGTCCTAATTGCTATCTTAACCTTATTTCATGAAAATTAATTTGATAGTTCTGAGATATAATTCATAGTTTTAAAAAATAGGAACTTTGAAACATACAATCACAGAACTGTTTTGGTGAAGAGAGACTTCTAAGATCTTCCACCTGAGACCACCATATGTTTCTTATCCTTGTGCCACCTGGAGTACTGTGTCCAGTTCTGGAGGCCCCAGCACAAGAAGGACATGGAACTGTTTGAGCGAGTCCAGTAGAGGCTACGAAGATGCTCAGACAGCTGCAGCAGCTCTGCTGTGAGGACAGGCTGCGAGAGTTGGGGCTTTGCTGCCTGGAGAAGGTAAGACTTTGAGGAGACCTTGTAGTAGCCTTCCAAGATCTGAAGGGGGTCTATGGGAAAGCTGGAGAGGGACTAGTTACAAGGTCTTGTAATGACAGGATGAGGAGGAATGGGTTTAAACGGGAATAGAGGAGATTCAGACTGGACGTTAGGAAGAAGTTCTTTCCAGTGAGGGTGGTGAACCACTGTCACAGGTTGCCCACGGAGGTTGTGGCTGCTCCCTCCCTGGAGGTGTTCAAGGCCAGGTTGGACGAGGCCTTGAGAGACCTGTTCTAGGGGGAGGTGTCCCTGCCTATGGTGGGGGGCTTGGAACTGGCTGAGCTGTGAGGTGCCTTCCAACCTAAACCATTCTATGATTCTATACTTCAGGAAAGGAAGAAAAGCAGAATCTCATGAGGAACTTTAAGTAGCCTTCGCCAATACACAATGACCGACACAGTGTAAGACACAAAAACCTCAAAAATCATCACTTTTTTGTTACAACATGCACTGATTTAAACAACATCTTGTATAAGTAAAAACCAACTAATTTGGGTTTTTTCCCCAGCGCAGACAAATGAATTAATTTTTAACAGATGAAATTTTTTTAACAGCTTTGGTCATGCTAGAGCTTGTAAAGCTGAAGGAGTCAAAGGTGTCAAAGCTGAGAGCCCAAAGCACAAGTTGAGAGAGGACCCAACTTTTACTTCACTATCACAGGAGAGAAGGGCAAAAAAAGAAAGGAAGTTCTTTTCATTAAGGATCACTGATTAAAACACTAATATCCATAAATACTCATCTAACAAGCAACAAACCCAGCAGCATAATTTTGTCCTAAAGGCAGAACTCACTTTAAAAACTCAAAAAGCTGAGATTTGCTGCTTCTCCTCCTCTTACCTACACAGCACAAACACTTCAGACTTCAATACCACATGCTCCAAGGATTACTACCACTGTCTCCTGTCCTGTAATCTACCAGGCAGCCACAAGCATAAGACTATTTAGTTGCTTAACCTGTCACTTGAGAACATCTCTGTAGCCTTAGCCATGCTACAGAAATCAAACAAAATATTAAGTTTATCTGCACTAGAGGTACAACAGGCAAAGTAACACTTCAGAACAATTAAGCTACCCACTGGAAGTTGGGAAGAAAGGTCATTTTTGACCAGAAACCAATTTACCAAGTTACTTAACCAATTATATTCTGATTTGTCAGTACAAGCAGTAATGTCCTGTAGCATTTGTCTAGCTTCAGAATCTAGCCTTCTGCCTCATCATGTTCAAGGTATTCCATATTTCAGGTAAGAGCCCATTTAAACTGTACAGTACCCTCCACAACCTTTAAGCAGAAGTCTAGAGGAGAAAGGAAAAAAGACTGCAGGAAACATTTCAGAAAGTTAAATTAGTAGATGTTCATACACTGATAAAATTACATGCTGCTTCTATGAGGTATTTAGAGCACTGCTCACCTTCTGGCTACAGAAGTGACTGTCTTCCTCATAGTTTGCTCTTATGGACCTGCTTTTCTATCAGTCTTGACACGAAAACTACCAATCGGATGATTATTCTGATAAAAACAACCTACTCCTACTCACAGTGTTTTCTCCAGAGCCTTCTACCACAGGAAATTGTACAAGGGTCAACAGCTCTCCCTCTGCTCACGACTGACAGTACTCAGGAGCAATGACAGTCAACTTGCAGCTGACATCTGGGAGATTCCAGCAGCAGCTCAGGTGCTCTTTCTCTTAAGAGAAAGACAGCAATAACAGAAAGTAAACTAACACTTCCAAAAGTGCTAGATGTGGTCAGACTTTCTCCAAATGTAAAATAAGTGGACAAAAAAAAGACTGAACAGAGACATTTCTTGTTGCAAGGATAAACTAAGGGATGCAGCCAGCAAGAAGGATCACACACCAAAGCTTGTCTGAACTTCAGCCCTCAGACACAAGCTAGATGTCATTTACTTTTTCATTACTCTCATTCACACAATCTCACTTTTCCACATTACCTTCAACCCAGTCTGCATATCAAACCTTTGGCATACAGCACCAGAAACACACATACTGATTTTCTGCACATACTCCAGATTTAATTTTCTTCCCTTTTCATGTCCCATTTCAAATACAACACAATATAAGGCATTAACACACTCAAAAAAACCCAAAAAAACAAACCAAAGAAAGAAAAAATTACACAAAAAACCAACACTGAAGGAGGCAAACCACTACCAAGTTGTAATTTCTTGAGCTTTTCACACCCCACATCTGTAAACTTCCTTAGGAAAGACACCTGATAATGTCTTCCATCACTTCCTGCTCATCTATGTCAGCAGAAGTTTCTGCTCATGTATTTTAACAGTGTGCTGGATTAGGTCTCTTCTCTTTTGAGCCAAGAAGCTGAACAGAGAGATAGGCAAATGCACTTAGGAAGTGCCACAGCAAATGCACTTAGGAAGTGCCACAATCGACAAATTTTACCTGCAAGACTCTACCCCACTGCTGATATTTTTTTTGCCCAGCATCACAGACTAAGTCTGCAGACAGGGTAGTCCAAAAAGCTTCTGTAAAACTTGCATTACAAAAGCAGACTTTTCCCTAAAATAAGCCCCCAACCCCAACCCTTTTCCCTCATGGCTCACCAAAGAGGAGATCCCAGCCAAGCTATCTTACTAGGTCCATCAAAGTAGGACTCCAGCAAGTGACGTGTCTCAGATGAGAGTAAAAGCACAGATGAAAAGCAAGCAAAGAGAAAGAGATAAGGATATGGACTAGCTAGGAGTTTCCATTAAACAACTCAGCTACACAACATAACTGAAAAAGACAGGGTTGGGCATTATCTGATGGAAAGAAAATTCAGGTAATTCATTTCTGGCAAAGTATCACACATGCACACACAGAGACGTAAAACGACTGCTAGGAAGTAGTTCAAAATGTTAACAGTCCAGACATCACTTTCACCAAAATACAGGAAATGAAAAATATTACCAGTCCCAGTATTTTAAACTATTAACTTCCCCCAAATTAAAGAGTTCCAAATAGAAAGTAATTGCTCAGAACTGCTAAATGCAACTTTGAAAATGTTACTGAGATGTTCCAATTCTGAACTGAAAAAGCAAAGGTCCAGGGTTTAAAAACCAAAAACAAAACAAAAAGCAAACTTGTTCTGTGATTGTGTCTAGAATAAGCTACAAATCTATTTTAACCTTTGGAGTCACCACCACCACTTCTAAATTAGAAATTAAGTACATCAGGCCTATATATCATTTTAGCAAGAATTACATTCAACATTCAGCCTTGGGAGCACAAAATAACATCAGTCAACAGAGCTTTTAAATCCACATCAATTCTAGAGTGTATTCTTATTTTTATCATCTCACCTACACCATCTCTGTCAAGAAGGCTGAAAGATGCTATTTAAACTCAGGCTAATGTCAAGTAGTACTTACTTTGGAACATGACACTTTGAATGTATTATGGTTCCCTACAGTTTTATTACCTTTGCCATGACTTCAGGATCTGGGTCTTCTATAGGATCAGCCCATTCAACTGTAACAACATTTCCCCAGACTTTCACTTTGCCACTCATTAGCCTACGTCTGGCCTGAGCAGCAGTTTTGTGATCTTCATATTCAAGGAAACAGAAACCCCGGTTCTTTTTCTTGTCATCAGGTTGATGATACAGTATGACATCTGTAAGACCCTCTGAAATTAAGCAAAGTATTTCTCTGTTATGGTTTCGATCCATGAACTCACAGTATAAAGTAACAATTCAGGGGGGTTAGAATGAGATGATCCTTGAGGTCCCTTCCAACCCTGCCAATTCTGTGAGTTATCCTTCTGGCAAGTAACCATCTGACAAGTGGTTCCACCAAAGCAGGCACACACTAGATTTTTGAGAACTCATACGTTGTAAAACTTCCCTGCAAAGAAGCTCAGAGAGCTGGAGCACCTCTCCTATGAGGACAGGTTACAGGAGTTGGGGCTCTTCAGTCTGGAGAAGCAAAGGTTTCGAGGAGACCTTCCAGCATCTGCAGGGGGCCTACAGGAAGGCTGGGGAGGGACAAATTACAAGGTCTTGTAATGACAGGATGAGGAGGAATGGGTTCAAGCTGGAATAGGGGAGATTTAAACTAGACCTTAGGAAGAAGTTTTTCACAGTGAGGGTGGTGAGACACTGGCACAGGTTGCCCAGAGAGGTTGTGGCTGCTCTCTCCCTGGGGGTGTTCAAGGCCAAGTTGGACAAGGCCTTGAGTGACCTGTTCTAGCGGGAGTGTCCCTGCCTATGGCAGAGGGGATTGGAAGTAGATGAGCTTTAAGGTCCCTTCCAACCTAAACCATTCTATGATAAGACCAACATTTTCAATGAGAGACATGAGACCATCCCAGCTTAAATTCTGTTTTTATGAAGTGAAAAAAGCTTAGTAGCTAAGGAAGAGTACCATTCCTCTAACTGAACAGAGAAGAGGGCAGCCAAAAGCAGCACTTTGCTGGCACTCCTCTCAAGCACCTTAGTCACAGCACTGATCAGCATGTTTGTTTTTTTTTTCCCCCCCCTCAGGGACATCTGAATGAGATCAAACTTGCACAATTTTAAGTCATCCCAGAAGTTTTAGTGTTGCTTCAAGGAAGCTGAAGTACATCACTCAGTAACAGATATTGCCATCAAATGTTACTTCTGCCAGTTTATATAGCATTAAGAAAAAAAAGATCCTATAAAACCTCCAAGAGTACTGAAGCACAGAACTAGTTACAGTTTCCAATATGGTTCAGTTTTGCCTTGAAAATTTCTAAAACATCCACTAATATTGAAATAATTAAACCACCTCTTTCTTTGAATAGCTTGTTTAAACATTACCTATGTACAACTTGGAACCACATATCTAAGTGTAATCCCAAATATTTCAGTCCTCAGAACAACCACAGGCTAAAAACAAATACCCAAGCAAACAACACCCAAAAGGCAGGACAAATGCTAAGTGGTATTCTGAGGCTGTTTAGTTTGAGGAAGAGGAGGCTGAGGGGAGACCTCATTGCTGTCTACAACTACCTGAAGTTACATTGTGGAGAGGCTGATGCTGGTTCTCTTCTCACAGGTAACTGGAGACAGAACAAGGGGAAATGGTCTCAGACTGAGACTGGAGAGGTTTAGATTGGACGTTAGGAAAAAGGTTTTCATGAAGAGAGTGGTCAGGGACTAGAATGAGCTGCCCACAGAGGTGGTGGAGTCCCCAATCCTGGATTTGTTTAAGGGTGGTTTGGATGTGGTGCTCAGGGGTATGGCTTAGGGTGAGAATCTTGTTGCACAGGGTTCTAGGTTGGACTTGGTGATCCTGAGGGGCTTTTCCAACCTGGATGTTTCTGTGATTCATTTGGATTCATCATCATTCAACCATGAACCTAAAGGTGGTGAAGAAAGCTCTTATCACTGAACATTTTTGACATTTTTCCAACTCTACAAAACAGTTAAGGACTTACCTGTTACTTTGCTAAATTCTTCAACAATTTGCTCCTTGGTTTTACTCTTAGGAATAGAACCAACAAAAAGCCTATTATTGGCAACAGAGATGCATACACCAATGTGTTTTCCGGAACGGATTTCGTGGTTGTTGTACTGAAAGACAAAATAATTGGACAAGTTAAAGAAAATTTTCACTTTCTTCCAATTATCAGTCTACCAAACATTCTACTTTTGCAAACATAACAATGAGTAATCTATTAAACTGTTGGGAGCTTAACACATTCTTACAATACATATTCAACTGCACTTCTCTAAGATACCTCTATAATTTCAGCCAACTGCTGTTCTTCCCTTCTTGTTTAAGCCACTTTTTAATATATATTTTCTTTGGACACTTTTTCCATGACTAATCGTGAAAGGTAAAATTTATGTCCAAGTCAACAAGGGCAAAGCTTCTCCATTCATGACAGTCCAAAGGAAAGAAAAAAAAATGCAAGTTCCTCTATACACTGCATCTAGGAATTCCTGGTTTAACACAACACAGGACAATTCAAGTCAGATTCCCTTCTGAAGTTCTATAGTTAATGGAAGAAAGGGAACCACGATCAAGTCTTGCCCCCAAAAGCAATTGGCAAATACTTTTCAAAGCACACATATGTAAAGATAGTAAACACAAGAATAGCTTTCTACTGACTTGAATTCCTAAGACTTCTGCTCAAATGCTTCTCCCATAACAGATTGTTTAAGACACCCTGAACAAGTCAGCAGTTTAAAGGAAAAAAAAAAAAAAAGTATTACTGTAGACATCTGTTGACAAAAAATGCCTTTCATTGAGATGCAGGCACAGACATGCATCATCCAAATAAGCAGCAAATGGAGGGAGGTCAACTGGTGGTACATCAACCTCTTTCCAACTGGAAGCCCTGCAACAAACAGTTCTTTAGCTAGGAAAATGTATTTTGTGGTCAACAGCTTACTGACAAGTAGTAGGGTAGCTTTTTAATATTTAATCTAGCTATTTATTCCAGGAGTTATTTTGTGCTTGTTGGTAAACCTTTCTGCATAAGCAGTCTCAAAACATAGTAGGATACAGTTTAAGACCTCTGTCTCCTTATCAGTTGCCCACAGGGCAGAGGAACAGCTGATTTTAGAAGTAGGAAACAGCTGTATAGGAAGACTGCAGATATTATTATGATCACAGACATATATATCAATGAAAAGCCAAGATTACAGTAGCTCAAAAAACCCAATCCTTTCAATCATAGAATGGTAGGGGTTAGAAGGGACCTCAGCCTGGAAACGAGACACAAACTGATTCTTCATTAACAAAATTTCTTTAGCAAGAAAGTGGTCAAACACTGGAACAGGTTTCCTAGAGGGATGACCAATGCCCCATGCCTGGGAGTGTTAGAGAGGCCTTTGGACAATGTCCTAAATAATTATTCTTTAACTTTTGGTCAGCCCTGAACTGATCAGGCAGTTGGACAAGATGATCCTTGCAAGTCCCTCCCAGCTGACACTCTATTCTCTACGGATAATAGAAGTTACTATCCAACTCTTCCTGTTAAAGTCTAAGACCAAAGTTTGGCCACACATTAAATCCAAGAGCCTCTCACATTTTATAGCAACAAAAGTAGTCTTTCATAACTTAAAAATAAAACTCCACCATACTGCAATTCCACACTGTCAGTAGTTTCTTGTGTTTTTGTACTGTAATACATCAAGTAACTACTTTTCATCGTATGTTTCTCTTCACAGAGAAAAAAAGGTCTTGAATTAGATGCTCTTGAATATCAAAGTTTGTGTTTTTTAGGTAAATAGTCTGCATGTCATCTATAAACTTAGATTAGACACAAACAGGCCCAAACCATGATATGGGTGAAGTGCCAAAACAGTCAGACTATCAAATTAGCTATGTCAGCATACTGCTTCCCACTCCTGTCACCACTGAATCAATGCCCTAAGTTAGTAACAGAGATATCACTACCCTCTAGATGTTATAATAGATACTGAGTTTTTTTGCTAAGCTATAAGAACCTACTGACAAACAGCTCAAAGTATGCAAAACGCTTGTCTTGCCATTTTAGCCACTTAAAACTTCCATCAGCAATTTTAGTTTATTTCCAGTAGCAAATGGCAAGCTGTAGTGCTACATGTAGCTGGCAAACTGCTTAAGGGGCATATCTGCATAACTCATCTGTACCTGCACTTTGATCAAGCTGACACTTGGCTCTAGCCAAAAATACACTGTATGCTACTATAGTTTTCAGCATGTTTTCCTCCAAGCTTCACCTCACAAGTACTCATGTGTGTTTACAGTAACCTTAATAACCCAGAAATCTTTTGAAGAACTGAAATCTAACAACTTCATATGAGGAAGGAGGAAGAATGGAGCATGTGCAGAAGAACAAAACTGATGTTATATACTTAAAACAGTATAAAACAGAAAGGTAAACACAAACATGTTAACAGAAAACATGCTCAGGGGTTAAAAAGGAAAACAAAAAAATTCAGACTTCTGATGTCAGTGCCTGTGTGAACATCTGAAATGCCATTTCTACTTGAGCAGTGAAGAGTAACCACAGTGGATTGAGTACTAGACATAAAATCAAGTACTGTTCAAATCTCTAAGTCTTCTCAGTATCAAGCCATAGCATCATCCCATTTTTATATCAAGCACAGCCCCAATTGTGTTTCACAGAATGGCAGGAGGTTTAAAGGGACTCTGGAGATCATCTAAATCCAATTCCCTGCTAATGCCACTCCCCTTTCAAGCACAATTTAGGGAACTCTCCCCTCTAAGCATCTTAAAAATGTACATGGCATAAGCAAAAATCAAGGCTTGCAATTTTTAAATTGCAACATTCCTACCAGTTAATGAATAGGGTAAGTTAACATTAAGCTGATCCAAGTATTTTAGTTCTGTTTTACATTAAGTTGATATAAAGACTGTGGATGATACAACAGCCACGCAAATACGAATTGGTTGCAAAATACGTTACACCAACTGCAAAAGCCTGAAGACAGGTCACTTTATTCTCTGCTGCAGTTTGGGTATAGACAAGACCTCACAGCTGTCTCTGATTACTCAGAAGCCTGTAGGTTTAGTCTCATTTTTGCTATACATCAGAGTCCTGAATGGTAGGGACAAAGCCTCTGGGAAGATGGGAAATAACAGAACCATTCCTATCCCAGAGAGTCTGGAAAGACAGTAAGCTGTATGCACATCAGAAGATTGCAGGTAGTATTAAAAAGAACATTACCTGTTAAAATACTGGGATACTAAAATGGCTAGGACCCAGGGTACAGCATTTCTAAGAGGGCTTACAGCAGCCTCTCCCACCAATATAAGCAACAGACCTATGCTTTGCACTTGAGTTCTACAGCCATACTTTGCTAGCACTCCTGCAAAGCATTCTTAAGAGCTAACTCAGCAAACTTGAAACACACCAAATTAGCCATCCAAATGTGGTTCGAACCATTCCAAAGTTGGCTGGGTTTAAATTGGATCCATAGGATCCTATTTAAAACTAATTCTACCTTCAGAGAATTACCATGAAAAATGGAAGTCTGCCCAATCACAGCACTTTCAAAGTATTAAATTTGGTGGCTATTTAACTGAATGAGAACACAGCATTTTTCCTGCCTATCAGAGATCAGATATAAAGGGAGTCTAAGTACTTCCTCCCCTTGTATTATTTAGGAAGATGTCACTTTTATGGAAGCACAACTTGAGTGACTTTGCAGAATGTGCTGCCTTAATTTAAAGCAAAACCTAGATAAGTAAAGAACCACTGTAGTTCATTTACCAGGTGCCTCTGAGAACATGTATTTGATTCACTGTTTTGCTATGCCATGTGCATAACTGTCTTAAAGAGTTCACAAAGTAAGAACAGCTAAATTGACAAGGAAAGCACAAAGAGCTATCTGCAGTTATCCTCAGTATACTTAGTGCACAGGAACATCAATTGTTCTTATTTAAAAAGCTAAACAGCATGTAACAGATATTTTTGTACTTCCACTTCTGAAGACATTCCTCTTTTCATGAACAGTCTCATCCTCAGCTTGGTTTGTCTCCAATAAATCACATACATTACTAACATGTTAACAGGGTAACTCAACAGTTTAAGATGTACCTTATTAATTACAAACCAAGAATTTAACCCTACTATATTAATACAGTGTCAGTACACCTCTGAGTATGGTTAGCACTCGAGGGTCATACTGCACATCTTATCTTGGCCATATGAATGCAGCAGTAATTAACTAAAAAAATTCAGATTGAACTTAACTAGGAAAGCAAAGGAGCAGTGCAAGGATCAGGGTGGTGCTTCTTCCTCCTCTTTTTTTAGTGATGGATACTTCACACACAAAACCTGGCAAGCTTAAGGGTAGCCTGTTTCTTATATCAGACTATTTCACACCTCTCTGTAAAATACAAGAAACGTTTTTCAACCTGGCAGGATTTATGACTTTTTTCCAGTCAGCTGCAGCAAACAGAAAGAACCTTAACACTCAAGAGTGACTATTTCCCATCTCAAGTATCCTAGGAAATTCCCTCATTTCAGAGGCATTTTCCAGCAGGGGGCCCCCTGCTGGTGCTTGACCCCCGAGCAACGTTTTCCTGTCCCACAGCCACCCCAACACCACTGCTTTTAACAGCTCACCTAGATGCAGATAGCTCAGTCTCTACTGTTAATGTAACTTAACTTTTGTTAATAATAAAGACTCATCTAACCAGACTTAGCCAGCAGTCCACTGCCTTTCTTTTTTCCCCTATCACTACTGCAGCCAGTAAAAATTCATACACAATGTGGAAATATTTAAAAACACCTAGTGGACACTTACAAAATGATCTAAGATTGGCAGTTTCATCTCGAGCACTTAAGCGTTAGGATCAGGACAACTGCTTATAATCTTTGAAGGGTTCTTGGGACCAAAAAAAAAAAAAAAATCCAAGTAAGAAGACTTACCAGTTTAACAGCTTCCTGAGCTGCCTCTTTAGTACAAAAAGTGACAAAAGCATATCCTCTGTTTAGCCCAGTTAGTGGATCCATCATTAAGCGGAGATCCCATATAGGGCCAGCTTTCTCGAATAATGGAACAAGTTCATCTTCAAACAAGTCTCTTGGAATCTTGCCCACAAATATCTACAACAGACATAGAGCTGTTTACAAAAAAACACTTCAAATAAATAAGGATACATCTATGTAAACACCTCCTCCTCACCTCTGTACCAACAGATGGTTGTTGTCCTGAATATACAGACTCTGGAGGAGGTCCACCATACTTTCTCTGTCCAGTAGTCACATCCAGAGTGTAGCCAGTTCTCTCCAAGAGTGCCTTTGAATAACAAACAACATTTTACAATCATATACAAGCTGAGCTAGTTTAGATGCACTTCATTCACAAATAGACATGCTCAGAATTCCTCTTCAATTGTACCGCTTTGAAATTCCCACAGACAAACAAATCTACTAGTAGTATTTCCAACAACAAACTTGCAATATAGTAAAACTATCAGGTAAAGGAACAGTGCTAAAAAAGCAGCAGATATTCATGTAGATTTTTTTCCAATTCTCTCACTGTAAAAAAAAAAAACAAAACACCAAAACACCAAATCCCAAGTAATAGTATAGCGATCTTCCCTTTAATTACAAAGATCTTAGTCTGAGCCACTTCTTGTTTTGGCATGTCCAATCCTGCAAAGGTTTATGCACAGGAGTTCCCTTCACTTAATGAGATTACTCATAAGTGTGAAGTTAAAGAATACATGTTTACATGGAACACTGTACTGACTGCTTTAGGTATCCAGTCACTGCAGTGAGAGTGCTCCTTCCTTCTATCCTTCCCCCCCTCACATTCAGCATCCCAGCACATCCTAGTCCTCACTAGAATCACTGAATGTAGTTACAGATACACCACCAACTTGTTAGATGAAACCCAATATGCAAAATTCAATACGCAAACAAAGAGAAACTCCAATAAATCTACTCTTTCTTAATTTTGTAAAGACAAATCAACTCTACAAAGAAACAACCTATTAAAGAGGCCTAATTGTAAGTAAGAGTTAGTAATCTCACAGCTGAAAAACTGCAAGGATACTTTAAATGCTATAGCCATCAGCAGTAAAAGCTATGCTGCTTGAAGTTAAAGTCCTCATATTACTGCTCTTTTATGTAGTAGTGACAAAAACTACCTTTATTAAATTTTGTAATTAATGGCATCCCAGTCTCAAAGACAGGGGGGAAAAATTTTCTAGTTTCACAAGTTCATAATCATTTGTAACATGTATCACATGCATTTTACACTTTACATATGAAACGTTAAAGATGAAAGATTCTCTCACTTCTTAGGACATAAATTAAGCATGCCAAGATGGTTTTCCTTTCCTTCAGCTTTGGTACAGTAACTACATCACAGAAGTTTAGAATAAATTGGAGTATGTCTAACTCTTGAGACAGAAGTCTCTTGTTAGCAGAATCATGAGTCCAAGAAATAACATTTCCAGTACTAAGTTTGGGGTATAGTTTATGAGATCAGCAATTATGGCACCTAGGTCCCAAATTCACTACAAGCTGGTTTTGCAGACACACACAGTGTCTACTCCCTGTTATGAAGCTGCTTTAAACTGAAAGAAAACAAAAGAAACTCAAAACATAATAAAAAAATAAAAGCAAAACCCCCAAAACAGCTACCAGTACCTGAAGTCACACAGTGTGAACTCAAAGATCTATGCTGACAAGTGTCCCAAAACTTTTAACTGTGGAACAGTACACCTGTCTCAACTAGACAGAACGTCAACTGTCAAACCTTTTTCACTTTGATATAGATTCAGTTCTAGTAATTAACAGCATATTAACTTTCCTCTCAAAAAGAAAGCAGTTAAATATAAAAATGCCAGTGACATCTTTCAAAAACTACTTATAATCTAAACAGCTTTTTTAAGAACAGCACAGTTCCAGAAGAATCAAGTCATCTGTCACAACAGCTTTCAAAAAACCAGACTTTTAGGCACATACCTTTATTTTTGCTTCATCTGGTCCTTTACTGGAATCTGCCACCTTGGTCCCCTGTTTTTCCCTCTGCCTGTATGTCTTCATGACTCCACATAAAAAGGCACTTTTGTTCTGCAAAAGATACACTACTATTCAGTTCTGCCAACATGACAAGCCAGAATCTAATTTTACTTTGAACTAATACAGTGCTACAGTGCTTGTTTTACATATGGATCACTGAAAAGACTAAAGCAAAGCTCCTGCCAGCCAACTAGCAGTTTAGCCCTCAACAATTATAAATTGCTCAATATTACCTGAACATGTGAGAGATCACTGTCTTTAAACTGCTGAAGAACTGCCAATGCACCTTCTTCATTAAATTCCTTTAAAGCTTCAATAGCTCTTTCATCTAGATCACTATGTGCAACTAGCCCTAGAGAAGAGGAAAAAAAAAATATTATATTTGGGCAGCAATCTTTGTACAACCACATTTAACACACATAACCCCTTAATCAATCACTTATTAACTTAAGTTAGTATACCAAGAAATCACTTAGTCTTCTTATAGGTAAATATTTAAGTCAATTTAAACATTTTCAAATCAAAACATGTCCAAAAAAATTAAGATTTTCTACTGTATAAACCCCTATGTTATGCAGCCCAAGTTTATCTTCAATGTCCTGAAGAAGAATTCAGAAGACTATCAGAACTTGACTTAGCTTGCCTAGCAATAGCATCTTACAACACTTTAAGACTACAGAGACAAACTGCATCGCTAAAAGCGACCACCACAATCCAAAAATCAAGCTTAAAAATGGCTATTACCATATCTGAGAAAACCAATGCAATCACCTTTGCATTCATGAGCCCAAACACTATGGTATGAAGTATCCCTTGCACGAAAAGATGAATACCAAGGCTTCAGTTACTTATAGTTACCTACAACTACTGTGAAAAATGCACAAAGTCCACATCACCTACTCCTCCTAAAAATCATCTGTTGGCTGTTCCAGCTGTTGCTATGGTCACCTGCATACTTCTCCTCCTTCCCACCCCTCAAGCTCAAGCAGCCTGGCCCAAGACTTCTCTCTAAAGAATACTACAAGTTAAAGCACCAAATAGAAAACATCCACAGAGTCTGTTAAGACTGCAGTTCCCATACTTTTGGAAACCACAAAAAGTTGCTATTTTAGCCCAAAGACAGCAAAATCCAATAAAAATATATTGCAAGTGTGGTTTTGCAAGTTTGACATCTTACCTGCAACGTAAATTTCATCTAGTTTTTCAGCAACTTTCTGTGGTAAACCAGCATCAAGCAATGTCTGGAAATGCTCAGAATGGGTAACTGCAGCAGAAGTATCCATAGGCTCTTCAGTACCATTCCCATTAACATGTTCAGTAGCCATGTTTCCAGATATCTGTTCGAATGCAATAAGCATCACAATTAAGCTAAAAATATCTTCAGGTGGAACAAGTGATCATAAGTGCAACAGACTGCCCTACTATTGAGGAAAAAATGAAAACACAAAGCAAAAGCAACCCAAACAAATAATATTTAAAAAAAAACCCCACACAGCAAAATCAATGTAAAATTCAAAAATCGCAGACCACTCCCTTGACACTTCCTGGCTTTGGGAAACGCACAAAATTCCTCAAAAGAAGCACTAACACAAAGGAAAAGCCCTAACACCACTGCCTGGCGGGGGTGGGGTAGCTTTCACTGCAGGTTTTGCACTACCCAGCCAGACACTGACTCACCTCCCTCTCTGTGTTTCTCTAACACACTCCCTAAGAGGCTCAGAACAAGTTAGAAATGGAGCAAGAAGCCAATGGCGGGGGTGGGAGGAAGAGCAAACTTGCCACATGCAGCCGCTACCGCGATACCGTCACTGACACTCGCTGCTGCCTCCATCTCCCGTAGCAAACTCGCTGCCCCCCGGAGCGAACCGCCTCTCTCCAGGCCTCAAGGCGCGGCCGGGATCCCTTCCCGCCTCCGCTCCGGTGCCGGCCGGGCAAGCCAGAGGAACAAAGCGCTCTTCCCAGTCCGCACCCACCCACGGTGGCGGCGGCGGCCGCCATGAGCCCGATAGAAACACGTGCTCTGCGCGTTCAGATGTCCTACAACTTCCTCCAGTGACCGACTTCCCCCCCGCACCCCGCCACGCTCCCGCAGGAGGAGCGGCTCC
>WBNM01015669.1:6123-37393 GCA_013399055.1 Ramphastos sulfuratus | reverse complement strand
CATGCACACACTGCAGGCTCATGTTGAGCTTTGCATCAACCTAGACCCCAAAGTCCGTTTCCTCAGGGCTGCTCTCCAGCCATTCCCCACCCAGCCTGTATTTGTGCTTAGGATTGTGCCTACCCAGGTGCAGGACTTTACGCTTGGCCTTGTTGAATGTCATGAGGTCGGCTCGGGCCCACCTCTCCAGCATGTCCAGGTCCCTCTGGATGGTATCTCTGCCCTCTAGCAAGTCAACTGTGCCACACAGCTTGGTGTCATTTGAGGGGCACTACAGCACCAGCTTTTGGGAGGCAAATCAAACCCACCAGTTCTGGGGAGGGCTCCTGCATTGTTGAAGTTTTACTGCAAGCTGCCAACTTGCTCCCACATCTCCAACTTTAAACCTTCATGTGGGCATCATCCAAATGTATAGATGCCACTCACAGCCAAGAGAGAAAGCAAAGAAAAAGCATTGGGAAAATATCTTTTATTGCAAAAGGAGCAAACTGAAGACCCACTCATTCCTCAAGCCAGGCCACATGTATTGGCCATTGCTAGTGATGTCCAAGTGGCAACAAGGCAGGCTGTGGTTTGTACAGTAACAATGGAAAAGTTGGGAAAAACACTGGGTTAAGAGGCTTGGTGTTGGGTAAAGCAGCCTTGTACATGAGTTTCACATGCTCAATTTCTGGCATTCCCATAGCCACAAACATCTACTGCATACCCATCCTGGCTGCCAACACCGTTTGGAAAGAAGGACCTCAGGGGCAGTGGAGTCAGCCAGGGCCCAGACATACCTTCTGGAGCGACCAAAGGAAACCAAGAGTAGGATCCTCTTCTTCATGACCCAAAACACAGGTTCTCTGAGAGCAGCATGAACCAGAACCCCAAAGTCAAGCAGTGTCAATGGGCTCTTTTTGGGTGGATGTCAGTGGAAACAGGGGCGTGACAGTCCAGTCCCCAATCGCAGAGGTGGACACAGCATGGGGGTTTACCCAGATGTGGTGTTTTCCAGGCCAGCTCTAAGGCACAGCTATTTCCTTTGCTGTTGGGACCTAAGAGAGGGAAATCTGTGATGCAGCATGTCATCTTCATACCTGCATGCTACTGAGAGCAGCTCTTCACAGAAGGATGAAGAGCTGGACATAAGCAGCAATGTGTGCTTACAGCCCAGAAAGCCAACCGTATCCTCAGCTGTATCAACAGAACTGTGGCCAAGAAGTCAAGGGAGGCGATTCTGCCACTCTCATCTGGTGGGACCTTGCCTGGAGTACTGTGTTCAGCTCTGGAGTTCTCAGCACAGGAAAGACACAGGCTGGTGGGAGTGGGTCCAGAGGAGGTCCACAAAAATGATCCAAGTGCTGGAACACTTTTCCTATCAGGACAGACTGAGAGTGTTGGGGCTGTTCAGTTTGAAACAGAGAAGGGTCTGGGGAGACATTATTGCAGCCTTCCAGTGCTTAAAGAGGGCCTACAAACAAGACTGGGACAATCTTTTCATCAGGGTTTGTAGTCATAGGACAAGGGGTAATGGTTTTAAACTCAAAGAGGGTATTAGACTAGATTTTTTACACATTTTTTACCATGAGGCTGGCATAAACCCTGGCACAGGTTGCCCTGGTATGTGGTAGATGCCCATCCCTGGAAACATTCAAGGGCAGGCTGAGTGAGGCTCTGAGCAACCTGATCTAGTTCCTGTTCACTGCCTTGGGAGTGGACCAGATGGGTTTCAAAGGTCCCTTAAAACCCGAAACATTCTATGATCCCTGTGTCCTGTCACCACTGCAAACACGAGTAGGGTGGCTGCCAGCTCCTCCCTTTATAACACACATCAATGCTCCAGGCTGCAAGCTTTAAATAAACCAACAACTTCAGTTCTGATTTCAGTGATGCCTGGGGTGAAAAAAGCCCCAGTTTTGCCTGAACCACCAGCCCCACCTACTTTGTACAGATGGACATGGATAAACTTCCTTTTGTTTTCCAAAATTTTATAGCAATCAAGGCAAGTCATGTTACAGTTCTGTCTTCATATCAATTAAGAATTAGAAAAGTGGTTAAAAACAAACCCACCAGCATTACAGTCTTATGTAGGACGGCATGTGCAAACAACAGCATCCAGAAAACCTGACACAACAGTGCAAGCTTCAAAAGTCAGTAACACAGGAAACACACAGTCTGCTGTGGGCAGGGGTGGAAAAGGCTGAATCCAGCCCCCAGCCCTGTTTTAGGGCTTCTCCTTGGCTAAGTTGAACTACACACTGCTTTAACCAGTGACCCATCAAGTAAATCAGACAAATCTCCCTAGCAGCAGTTACCAACGTGCCTGTGCACAGTGTGTTTATGGTCTGTGAGCTCCTAGCGTCCTCCTGTGCTACAGCATAGTGTTAGAAACAGTGGTTTTCGTAAAAACTTGGACGGAAAGGACACCTAGAAGCCTGTGAGACAGTTTGAGGTAACACTGTTGAGCCTGTTCTCAATGCCTTGCTGTCATGGGCTTACAGAGGGCAACCCATATGCATCTGCTCTTCAGCATTATTCTTTACATCCTTCCAACAGCTTTACCTTTCTCCTAGTTGTAGCACACTAAACAGCCATGACCACTTTATGCTATAACTATAGCATTTAGAAAAATAAGAGTACTCTATCATCTTACCCATTTATTCATCTAGTTAAATAAAAATTAAAACTTTGGAAATAAAAACCTTTCTGTTGAGGGGAAAGGAAAAAGGTGTGTTTAATGGAGAATATCCTCCACGACCTTCCTGGCACTGCCTGAATCCACTGTAAGGACGTTGAAGGCACTCATATGGCTGCTCCCATCATTTTAATAACAAAGAGACACTAACAGGAAGGTTTCCTTTCTCTTTATGTAGCCTCACCCCTGACTAGTGAGGGGTGTGGTAAGTGGTGCAGCAGAGACAGGAGAGGAGAAAACACCCATCATCTCCTGGTCCTGCTGGGATCCTTCCCACGAAGTCCTCTGTCAACAATCCCACTTCTTCAACAGCAGCTGAGCTGCCCTGCAACATCTTTACTTCTCTAAAATGAGGGTGGTGAGACACGGGAACACATTGCCCAAGGAGGTTGTGGATGCCCCCTCCCTGGAGGTGTTTAAGGCCTTGAGGGACCTGGTCTAGCGAGAGGTGTCCCTGCCCATGGCAGGGGGACTGGAAGCAGATCTTCCAACCTACGCCATTCTATGAATGTATGAATCTCCTCACCCCACAGACTCCCATGATGAGGTGGCAAATATTTCATAAGCAAAGGTAGGAAGCAAAGAGATGGAGCCACTCAAAGCCATGTTTTTATGCATTTCTGGGCCTGAAGACACCCTCTTGGCACCCTGTCCTCCTCCTAGGCTCTGGTCAGACTCATCTCCAAGATCCTCAACCTAATCTTCACCCTCCAGTCAAAGGGCTGAATCCCAACAGTGTCCTGAAGACTTTTGTTGAGGCTCCAGGATTAACTCCTTGCCAAAGGGTGTCTAGCTTGTAACACAGCCACAATTTGCACTCGTGGAGCAGAAAGCAAACCTGAGTCCTTTGTAGTTAAAAGCCACAAAAAACAAGGATTTGAGACATGTTTGTGCTCCAGCTGGGTAGTGACCTATAGGGTTCCTCTGTGTCTCATTCTGAGGCTGATACACCAAATTATGCTGGGCAGATTTAGACCTCAGGGGATGCTCTAAAGAGTCCAGCAAACTAGACTTCCTCACTTTCTTCCTAACTATAAAAGCACTTCGTATTTTGTCCTGAAAGCCTAAATTCCTGCTCCTGGACTCCAACACAACCCTTAGGTTTAGTGCATCTCCTCTTCTACCTCTTGCAAAGTCCAGTGTGAGGAGATCAGCTTTAAGAAAGATCCTCGCTGGTACCCAACCCTACTCAAATCACAGCACCATCTCCCCTAGTGTCATACTCCAGCAGGATCCATGCTTAGCACAGACACAATTCCACGAGAAACTCTGCAGATGCTGAGCTTTCCTTGGCTAGCCATACCCTGGGCAAGGTGCCTCAAATCTTCTCACTCAAGGCAGTTCAATTCTGCAGAGACTAATTAAAAATTCAGGGGCAGAAACATGCTCCCAACCAGGGCACAGCCAGGAATGTCCTGTCCTGGGGAGGAAGGCTGCCAGACTTCAGTCCTGTTTGCTCTGTCTTGAAGCAGAGATTGCCCGTGTCACTCTAAGTACACCTTCTGGTACAGAACCACATGGGAAAGCTGGGAAAGAGGTATCTTTGCAGTTGCATCCTGACTGCTAGACACTTGGGATGCGAGACTACATCACTGTGTCCCCTTTGGAAGCCTCTGACAGCAACCCCATGTCCAGCACCACAAATGCTGCCTGAGAAAGGTTCCTAATTTGTTCTAGAGGAAAGCTGCTTCAGAACCCCCTCTGCAACAAACTCATCACCTATAATTGTGACCTGAGACAGAGGTAAGCTGAATTTCATGGCAGGTAAGAACATTTCCACAGGTGCAGTGAGAACATCCACTGGCAGAGATCCATCAGTGCAGAAGTTGGTGTTTTCTACTCACCATTGAGCAGGCCAGCAGCAGACGTCACAGCCAATCCAAGACACGTGCCACTGGCCAGAACCCTCTGTTCCCGGGCAAGCGCTGCCCATATTTTATGAGAATTGCTTTGCTTCAGGCAGTTCTTCTGCCAGCAGCAAACCTCAAAGCTCATCTGTTCTTAAAAAACGGAAAGTGGTGGTACCAGCAAGATAACCATGTAATGACGCAGGGCTATGAATGGTTTAAAAAAGACTAACAGGGCATACTGGTATGGATGGAGGTGCTCTAGGAAAGGCAATGTTGACATTCAAGGCAAAACATACAGGCAAGTGCCTTGCAGCAGACGTGGAATGGGTGAGGAGGTGGGATGCAGCAGCCCCAGTGAAACACAGCCTGCACAGATAAAATATCTGGATACCATCCAAGTAACCTGTCTGATATCCAGGAAAACAGGAGCATGGAACAACTGTTAGTCCCAGTGCCAGACTACACCAAATGAAGAAAAAAACCCCATATGTAACTGTCTGTCTATCCATTGATCTATCATTTGTTTCCAGCTCTTTAAAAAAGTGTGTTTTAAATGTATTTGCCATACTGTAAAACTTACAGGAGGCTGCGCTGTAGCAACCCTTCCACAACACACACCCCCATGCGCAGCAATGGTTGCTCCCATGAGACCAAAAATAATCCCATTAGCGCTAATCAAGCTCCACCTCTTGAAATCCTTGAGAACTGAAAGATACTGAGTTTTCTACGTGTCTGCAGACAGACTGACAACTCCTTCCTGGCCTCCACTGGGAAAACCCTGCCTACCATAACTCAACTGCTATCTCCCACCTGTGGCAAATTAAAAAAAGAAAAAAAGATCACCTGCCCACCAAATAAAAAAAAAAAACCCTGCCAAAAAGAGAGTGAAGTCTATTTAACTCCCTTAGTTATCCCCAGTTTGAAATGAAATGTGCAATTAGAATTATTACTCGTTACAAACTTCTAGGTAAGGCATGGTTATTCCAAAGCTGACAGAGGAGCCCCTTAGGAAACCCAGAGGAAATAGGCAACTTCATCTAGGTCAACAGGATAGTCTGTGAGCAGCACTGGGGTCTTCTCAAACAACTCCCCCTTGTAGCTGCGCCATTTGCCTGCTGGCAGGTAGACATCACGCTCCTGCTTGCCCATCTCCAGGACAGGTGCCACCATCAGGGTGTCCCCAATGAGGAACTGGGAGTCAATCCTGTGAGCAGCCTCGTCACGGGGCGATATCCACCAGATGGGACGGATGATAGGATCACCTGTGTCGGTGACCTCTCCAGCCAGCTCCAGCAGCAGTGGGGCCACCAGTGACTCGTGGAGCTCTGTGAACTTCTGTGCAATCTCCACCACTTCTTTGTCATAGAGCCAGGGCGGAATAGAGAACTGCATGGAGGGCATGAAGGCTGACAGCTCCAGCCAGCGCACATACAGCTCCCGGTCAGGGATCTCCACTGCACCGTCTGTCTTGTTGGGGAAGAAATTTCCCCCGATCATGTCAGCAGATATGAAGGGGTATCCCAGCATGCTGATGGTGAGCACTGTGGGGATGAGAGACTTGAGGCCAAGCTCATAGCCCCAGACAGAATCACGGTCAATGATGCGGAAGAAGCAGGAGATATTCTGTGACTGGTAGCCCACTCGCACCTCAGCCAGCTCATAGAAGGGGATTGCCATCTCCGTGTAGCGCCGTGACCAGATGCTGGGGTCTGAGAGTGGGCGGAAGGTGCTGAACTGCTTGGGCAGGTAGCTGGTCTCGCCCGCATCAAACTTGAAGGATGAGATGCCATACTTGTGTCGGAGCTGGCGCAGGTGGCTCTGGAACCAGTCCCGGGCTGCTGGGTTGGTGAAGTCCAGGATGGCTCCAATGCCATTCCACCATTCCACCATGGCTGGCAGTCGTCCCGATGGCTCCTTAATGAACAGTTGTCGCTCAATTCCCACCCCAAAATTGGAGGAATTGTAGTTTATGAACGGGTGAGTCCACAAGGTGACCTTAAATCCATCTTCCCTCAATTTTGCAAACATCTCCGTCACATTGGGAAATTTCACAGGGTCAAAGTCAAAGTCCCCATAGGCTTGCGTGTACATGTCATCAATTTCAATGTGGCTGCAGTTAAAACGGTACTTCTTGATCTTTTCAGCAAATCTCAAGAGTTTATCCTGGTCGATATCGTTCTTGTAGAGAGCCCAGGTGGACCAGATGGGGTATCGGAAGGCATTCTCGGCAGGGATCTTGGAGGGCTTGTTGAAGTACCTGCGCACCATGTACTTGTGGATGGAGGTGACGTCAGAGCCCACGCAGACACGGTAGCTGAGCTCGGGGAACGGCGGCTGCCCTGGTGGGGGCTTGTACGGCGAGTCCTTGTAGCGGGCCTGGAAGAAGAGGGTGCGCTCGGTGGCGTTGAAGCCCAGGTGGAAGGGCACGGAGTCATTGATCTTGATGGCTGCCGCCTTGGAGGAGAGCCAGTAGCGCTCGAGGATGCCACCAAAGCTGTCGCGGAAGGAGTAGACGTCACTGGTGACATAGGGCATGGGCTCCTGGTAGCCGGCCAGGCGGATGGGCCAGGGCTGGGTGCTCATCTCTGAGCCTCCATACCAGTGGGCGTCCTCCCAGAACATGGTGTGCTCCACCGCCGGGCCATCTGCCAGCTCCTCCCAGCGCACACGGTAGCACATCACCGTGTCCTTGGGCTTCACTGTCTGGATGAAGAAGTTGAGTGGGCCCCTGCTCGACCGTGTGCAGCTCAAAATCTCACCCTCCTTGGAGCAGGACTCCAGGTTGAGGCTGCCCGAGCGGAAGGCCAGCCGGAAGACCACCTCTCCATGCTGGTTCCTGATGACAAAGCCATCTGCCCGCAGGTCCATCAGCTCTGTCTTGAGCTGCTCCGCCTTCCGCAGGGACACTGTGTAGTAGCACCAGGCCACCACCGCTGCAATGAACAGGATGAGGCCCAGCAAGATTGCCCCAAGCATTGGCCTCAGCTCCTTGGAGGGCTTCTGCTTCACTGGTGTGAAGTTCTCAGGAAGGAAGGTGTACATGGTGCTTTGCTTTCTCTAGAGCTTTTTTCAGAAGAGTGGCAAGAAAGGTCCCTCTACAGATAGCCTGGCACTCTCAGAAGTTAAATGGAGTGTTAGCATTCCCACCTCTCCTGGGTCCCAGAGCACCTGTTTCTGAAAAAGAAGAGGATATATATATCATAGAAGAACCTCCGAATCAAGGGACACCTTGTCATCTATTTGCCATCTCTGTTTCTGCAGCTCCTCTTGGCCCCCCTGCTGCTGGGCTGCCACGTGCTAGGTGCTGCACACTGAGTACTAAGACAACATCTCCAATTACCCGAGGCAGACACGCATGGAGAACCGTCTGAGCTCCATGTAGAGAACAACCCCAGGGCAATAAGGGCCAAATCATTTCCATTTTTTTTTTCCCCAGGGGAAAGACCTTCAGCAAGGCAGGAGTGGAGACTGGGAGAGGGTTAGCAGGAGCTCACTGACAGCATCTTTAAAGAACAGGGATAACTAAGAGCCTTAAGAGACACCATGTAATCAGTTCCAGGCAGCCCCTCCTAATTTTAATCAAACTGCCTCCCTAGCAGATTTAACTCGGCTCAACTGCAGCACTGTCCCCTCCCCATTCCCAGCATGCCCTGGCTGCTTGAGCTGGGTGATGTTTTGCAGCCAAGTGGGTAAACCTCTTTTTCTCCACAGCTGCCTGCGTCAAATGAGGCTGGGGTAGCAACAGCTCGTGGTTGGTTTTGGGAGCAATGCAGGAAATGCGTTGCACAGCAAAGCATGGCTGTGGGAGGGACCATACAGAAGGAGAGTGGCTTACTCCTGCCATGCACACGGATCCCTGCAACGGCTCCGGGTAGAGGAAGGATAATTTTGTTGCAGCAGTGCGAGACCTCCAAAAGGTTCTTTATCCACTCAGCACAGCTTTGGGCTGCACTTTGGCTTCAGGCCAACCCCACCCCCAGTGCGGCCCCAGGGAAGCAGGTTGTGCCAAAAGCCTAATGGCTTTTCCTTGGCCATGGGCTGACTGGGTTTGGCCAAGTACAGTGCTGGAGATCCAGAGAGGAAAAGTGAAGTGAGGACATGAGAGACTGAGAAACAAATGCAGTCACAGAAGAGCAGGGGAAGAAGAGGAGCTGCAGAACTGCAGATCAGCTGGCCAGTACTTGACTAATGCCAGCAAACATGGCACTACACTTTCTCCCCAAGCTATGGGGCTGTAAACTCACCAACTCCGGCCAAAAGAGGTTGAAACCCCCTCTTTTGGGGAACAAATGAAACTGGTCACAGTGACTGCCTCTAAAGTCACACTGAGCCTGCCACAAAGACGACAAGCTGGTGAACATTTCCCTCTCTACCTCAACCAGATCTTTCTCCCCAAAAATCGACAAAGTAAAACAGAAGGAGGTCCTAAGTATCACCTAAACCTTGCTTCTCCACTGCGGGGATGCCCAGGCGTTAACCCAGAGCTGCATCTGTGCACACTCACATACAGCCCTTGATATATTCACCTCGAAGCCTGCATTGAGATGAGCTTTGCAGCTGGGGGAGCTTTTTTTTATTGCTGGCCGGGTCATTTTAACCTTCCCCTGGGAGCTGGTAACTTTCTAGGCTGCCAGTTGCTTTAAATGGGATTACCTTGGCATTAGGAAGTGATTAGCCTGAATGGGCGATAGGTTTAGCTAAACGACTTGTCCTGCGGCCAAGTCCCACGCAGCCCTCACTCACTGGCAAAGAGCTGCAGCACGGGACAGTTGTGGCTGCAACCACTCTGGCTGTATCACCCAGGAATGGATCCTGCCCCCCAGGTGGGGACCTCACCTATCAGCACATGTGATGTGAAGTCAGCTGAGTCCAGCAAAAATTGGGAAATAAAGGCAGGGAGGAGATGGTGGAGGATAGATGCTGTGTTTGTGGTAAACCTTTATGTCCTGTATCAACCCCTTCATTAGCTTAGAGTGAACCAGAAGCAGGACATGATTACCCCGGGGATGTGGGTGAGGGAAGTTTGCAGAAGGTTTGGTCAGCCAAAACCACCACAACTGAGTGAATCTGCAATAGGCAGGATGCTTCTGCAAATACAGATGGGTATGCTAAGCCCCAGCGAGCTCCCTGCCTCTCAGCACTGTGAATTTTTGGGATGCCAGAGAGGCAGATGCAAATACCTGTCACTACCAGTGTCCCTTGCCTCCCTCATTTGCGGACTCTAAAGAGCAAGGTGAGGGGAAAATAAAATGCAGTTTCCATCAAGCAGGACTTACAAATTAGTTAAGAAAAGGATTTTTTTGAAGTTTCCACATCTTCTGTGAAAACAAAAGAAAAGAAATGGCTATTTCCTGCCAAGCTCTCATCTAGTCTTTTAAGCCCAACAAATGGCCACTGCCGCCACTGTGGGGACAGCCACCTCCTCATTCCATGTAAAACTGACAGCAGCTCCCATGGCTTTAGGGATTTTCATCTCCTTCTTAGGAGCCTGGTTTATTATTTATGAACTACTTCGAAGCTGCTCTATTTTTATGCTGTTTCTCTCTTGTGCCCCCCATGGGCTGGAGCTCATGATATACATGAAGGAGCTGTCACAGCTGCTTATGGCAGAGAAATAAAGTGCTTTTTAAGAAAGGTTTTGCACGTGTGGTCCTTGGACACTGACCTGCCTTGGAGGGATGTGCATACCAGGTTTTCTGGTGGGTCTAATTCTGCTGTGGTTGCTCTTGGGCTATGATCAAACCTCTGTGGCTGGACATCACCTGCTTGAGTACTAGTCCAAAAAAGATGCTGAAAAATGTGTTTGCAGGCATTACCTAGCACACTAAAGGGCCAGAGAGGTCTCCAAAACCAGAATCTCGCTCTGTGCCCTTCTGGACCCTGGTGTTGTTTACAAACTGTACTTTCTGCAGTTGGTGAATTGGCTCTGTCCCAGATGAGAGGTAAGTTTCCCAAACTCACTGGAGACACCTGCCCACAGAGGTGCCTGCAAAGCTTGTTTCAGCATTTGTTTTTTTGGAATGCAAACTTGTTATTTTACTCCAAGATGACATTGCAGTGACCTTTAACTCCTCAAATAAAAGAAAAAAAAAAAAGTCTGGAAGAAAGGGTGTCAAAGGCAAACAGCATGTTTGCAGCTTACTGTGCTGGGGCTCCTCAGCTGACCCAAAACAAAGCTTTTTTCTCCATGTTCTGAGGAAGCAGCCTCAACTCAAGATGAAAGCAAAACATCTGAGCAGGGCACACTTTATGGAGTAAAAATAAAAATCCATTTTTTGACCGCTTCTATTTTTACCAGCACCACCGCTAACCACGGGCTGCGAGACCCACAGCACCACTAACCCCAGCAACTTTGCAATTAGGACAGTTGTTTAAAGAGGGACAGTAATATGTAACCGGTCCCTACCGCCCTGGCGGGGGCAGGTGAACTGTGCTAAGGGACGAGCTTGTTGCCAGGGATATTCGCCCACCTCCCATGCCGAGATGCCAGGAAACTGTCCCCTCTGGTGCAAGCTGCTGCTGCCTCCTCCTCCAACATCTTGGCAGTGAAGCTATAGGAACACCACATATTTCACTGGGAGGCATCTCCAACACTATAAGAGAGCAGAGAATTAGGATGGCAAATTAAAGAGTCTGCAAAACAGCTGCAGGGGTCAGAAAAGCCTCTGCATACTCACTCTGCAATCTCCAGTGGGAGACCAGCCTTGACAAAGGGGTTTGCAAATCTGAGATGAGGGACAAGTAAACTGTTCCCAGAGGTTCCATTTCCCCTAGAGGGGTCTGCAGCGGCACCAGTATTCTCTGTAGGACTTCTTGGAGTCCTGGAGGGTGAAATCACTGTTCCAGTTTCTTGGTGCTGATGGGAGCAGGTGGGACAGTTGTGGGGACACAGCAGCAGTGCTGGCACAGAGTGCAGGGCTGCTCTCCACGCCTGCCTCTCCATAGATCAGAGGCAGAGATTCCTCCCCCAGCCCTGCAGAGCCACTCACAAGGATCTCTTCTGAATAACACACTGGATCACCCCAGGTTTATCCCCAGGATACACAGACAACTCCGGGGTACATGTGGGAGGCACAGATTTCAGTCTCTGAGCCACAGCAGCAACTTATCCTTAGCAGGACAGGAATAGTGAAGAGGACATGATGCCGTCTTCTCAGAAGATTCTCCCACCTTCACCATTCCCACTGCCTAGTCTGAGAGCCTTGGAGAAGGGCTGCACTGATGTCAGGTCTCCGCACTTCCCGCAAAGTGACAGATTCTTGCTGTTGGTACTGCCGCCTTCGTGGCAAGACACAGCAGCAAATTCCCAGCAGCACGCAGCTGTCTGATATAGACAGCCCCAACAGAAGGCAGCTCATCCCACCGAGGCATGGTGCCGCTACTCACCCGTACATCGCTTCCTAGGGATCCCTGCCTGCCGGCTGGCTCCACCAGGGCTGGTTTTTTAAGCGCGTAAAAAATAAGGACAGCTATGTGTCCATGTCTCCAGCAGCTCTGTCCTCTACATCACGCAGGGGTGTTTCAGGGCTACGAGCTGGCTGTGCCCCGAGCAGCGTGTGCCCGTGGGCAAAAAGAGGAGGAGACCCAGCACGTTACCAGCGTGTTTTCTCAGGCACCGTGACGGATGCGTGAGCTGCCAACCCTCCGGCCGGGGTGCGCCGCGGCAGCGGCAGAGCGCCAAGAGGCGGCTGCCGCAGGCGGCGCAAAGGGCATGCGCTCTGCCGGGCCTCTGCTCCCGGAGTGGCGGGGTTCGGGATGGGATCTCACCTCCCTGCCAGGTGACTGGGAAGGGCCAGCTTCACATCCTGCATTCTGATTCCAGAATCAGAAACAAAGTTAAAAACAACCCAGGGCTGTTTTTTGTTTTTGTTTTGTTTGTTTGTTTTCTTCCTTGATGTCTTGTGGTTTTGTTTTGTTTTTTTTCCCTTGGTTTTTTTTTTCCCTTCTTTCTTCTTTTCTTGCCCAAGTCTTACGATTTTAAGTAGACCCCTGATTTAGAAGAGTAATGAGGCTGCCTTAAGCAAAAGAAACCAGCAGCCCTGCTGCTACTGGCAGGTTCGTAAGCCAGGATTAAACAGCACTGGGTGCCCTGAGGATAAGCCCCAAATCCGAGGAAGCCACATGAATACAGAGCTCATCTGCGAAGTGCAGACACTCTCACAGCACCTTGCTTCATCTGCAGGAACAGACAGGAGATTATAAGATGTGGCATTAACTCTGCCCAGCCTTAAACACTTTCACCCACATTGTGGGAATTGTCACTGTAGAGCCTAATTACATCCCTTGAAGCTGCCAGTGTCAAGTGACGGTCCAAACCCATTTGATGTCTGGCCATGAATAAAAAAAATCCACTAAGTCAGTTCTGACAGCAGATGACTTATTATTATTTGATACTCCTAACAATTCCCCTTTTACAACATCATCTTTTTTTTTGATCTTCACCCTGTGCTAATTAGCAAGAAGAGGTTTTAATAAGCTGAGTTTTCACTTTAACCCTGCACACTGCTTGCAGAGCTGCCAGCTTGTGACTAAACCACTTCCAAGGGCTCTCGTTTTCTCCTGTTTGGAGGCATATCACAGCACCTGAATTTGTCTGAACCTCAAAGGTTTGTGGAGACTTTAAAATAAAGTGATGCCTCTTGATCCACTCATATCAAAGAGCACTGGGCAAATGGGAGAGAATGCTCTGATGCTGTCCTTTCAGGGACATCTCTGTGTCCACCTTGGAGATGTCCTACAGCCCCTAGGAAGCTAGAGGCAGCCTGGCATCGAAGCTACAGCTCATGGAACAACCCAGAGCCCAGCAGCAAGCTCCATGGCATCTGCAGAGTCACTACCTGTTGGAGAGGCATCCACTCATCCCAGCCAGCTCACGCCTGATGGCAGTAAAAGCAAAACATGCAAATACAAGTTGTTCCACAAATAAATGCAAACTGTTCCACATGCCAGCATGCTGGGATGACATAAATATCTGTCCCCCCAAAAAAACCAAGAGCAGTAAATGCAATAATTTCACTGATCCCACTGAAAGAGCTAGCACCGGGCAGGGACATGGCCCAGAGGCCAGGCATATGAAAGCCCAGTGCAAGGCATCAGTTTGTCCTTAGCTTATTTCATTTGCCATGTGTGCCATACGAGATACACAACTGAAAATATCTCAGTGTCTTCGCTGCTGTTGTATGGTCCTTCAACCCAATTTCTGCTTTGTTAAGATGTGCTTTGTCTACCCTGCCACTCCAATAGCCTCTTTCCTCAATGTTCCCACAGGTGTTAACCTTGCTCTTGCTCATCTCCCACCTAAAAGACAAACTACACCACAGTAGGACCTGGTGACCAATTTTGTCCACCCAGATCCTTTTGGAAAAGAGCTGATTCAGTTCTTTGGGACTGTGTCGTGGTAGGCCTGAAAAGGCCAAGGTGGGCTTGTACATGTCCTGGCTTGCCCAGGCATGCTCCCCTGCCCCTCCTCCTTCTGAGCTGGGGGTGGTGGCCACAAAAGCCCCAGCTTCACCTNGAACCTTGTATATAAGTTTGTGGTGAGATTTAATGTTAATAAACAGTTTTCATAGTTATTAACAATCTCTGCCTGGATATAAAAATTTATATCATTATTAATTTTGAATACTTTCATTACAGACTGCCCAGCATTTCAGATGCTGAGACAGGCTGAAACCTGAGCCCATTCCAACACTCACGCCCTACAATGTGATATGGGGAAGAAATGGAAACCTAAGCACATCTCTCTGGCATGGCCCTTGCGATTTTCCAGACATCATGTCACCATGAAGCTCCAGGTGCTGGCAGCCCCAGAGAGCAGCAGATGACTGCTGAGGTTGGGCTGGCAACTCTGGACTGAATTTTTATCTGTACCCAGTGATTTTGGGTAACCTTGGGCCAAATGCAACAGCTGTCCCTTAAAATGCTCCCTGACAGCTCTTCCACGTGCAGATCCTGCTGTGTGCAGACACAACCCACTGGCTCTCATCTCCCAGGCTGCTGCAGGTGTATGCTGAGGTGGGCATTTACCCTTTGCCATCACGAGTATCCCACAAGGGAAAGACAAAAGAGAAAGGATTTGTGCTCTCTAAAAGAGCTTGGGCTGCTCTTCACCACCGCTGGTGCTTCCTAATGGAGGGGCTGTCCTAGAAGCCACCCCAAGCCCATCCCAGAATGTTGCACAATGTGCTACTGTGCTGCACATTGGTAGAGGAGTTAATAGAGACTCACTCGTCTGATGGCCGGCTCGGCTCTAACCCCTGACAACTGTGTAAACCCATTTGCCCAAGTGTTCACAGCCGTTAAACGCCTGTCTAGCGGCAAAAGCTGAAGCTCCACCTTTGCAAGTGGAGCCCAGACGTGCCTTCGGGCCCCGTTAATCTGCTCCGGGCAGCAAGATGTGCCAGGGCACATCGTCTTAAGAACCTGGCGGCCACGACACGCGAAGCGGGAAAGCTCGTCCCCGGGGTCAGGGCTCAGGTTTGCGCTGATACTCTGCTTCCCGCCCGCCCTTCCCTGCCCGCCCCTCGCCCGCCTCCATCCCCGCCCGCCACCGCCCCTGTCCTTCCGTGCCCAGGGGCTGCCGCATCCTTCCTCGCGGGGCAGCTCCGGGACCCGGCAAACTTACCGGCGGTGCCGGGCCATGGCTGGGCTCCGAGCGGCACCAGGGAGGGAGCGGAGCGGGGGCGTCGGGAGCGCAACCGCTGACCCGCGGCGGTTCCGGGGTTGAGCGCTTCCAGCCGCCCCGCCCCAGCCTCAGCCGCGGCCCGGCCCACCTCGGTGCGGCGATCCCCGCTGGGAGCTGTAGTTCTGCTCACGCTTGCTTCGTTGCTCACGCGGCCGCGGCACCACCAGTCCCGGCGGGTGCCGGAGTGTCGCTGAGGGTGCTCAGGGGCACTTGTGGCCTGGGAAAGCCCTGGGGGCCGTGCTAGCTTTTGGCGCTGGTGGGGCTATGCAGGGATGCTTTTGCGCCAGGACACGGGTTTTATGTTTATTATTTGTTTTCACCTCGCCCTAAGCAGGGCTTGGGTGCCACTTGGTGTGGGCACAGCATGGCAGTGGTGCAGCCCCGCAGGAATGTGGAGCCCCAGGTGGATCAGTGCTGGAGCATCCCATCTGTGGGGACTGCAGCCCCGTGTCTAAGATCTGCAGGACAGGTGGAAGACCCCTGCTGGTGTTTCCACTGACCCCGGGCTCCCAGATGACAGTCAGAGAAGGGCATTTCACCTTTTCCTTATGTAGGGCTTTCAAACGCCCCTCCTCATTTAGCTGGCGTTCGTGCTTGGTATCCCAGATGGATGGCAATTCTCCCTGGATAACTTGGCAGAAGCAAGCGTGTCCTGAGCAGCCCAGCACGGAGCTGACAAACACAAGTACAAACGACTGCTTCTATTTCTATCTGTGTTACTATGCTCTGAGAGCTTTTCCTTGCCTGCTTTCTTGCTTTCCAGCTTTCCAGCTTGTGGGTGGTGGCAGGGCACCAGCCCCTAATTAAAGTGTTCCCTAAGCCAGCAGTCATTCAAGTTTCTCCCTCCTCCTCAGAAGATTCCCCAGCCTGTAGGAAAGAGTCTGAGGGGAACAGTTGCCTGAGCCAGTTTTAATGAAAGCTCATCTGTGCTCTTCAACAGCGACATGGGGCAGAGAAAGCCTCTGAGGCAAACTCAGAGTGGATTACGCAGCTGCCTCTCTGGACTCCTTCTATCCTCATGGAGTAGGACATGTTCCACCTAGGACAGCAGATAAAGTTATTAGCCATGGGAGGGTGAAATCCTGGTGAGGAAGAACCACAAAAAACCTGCTTCTGGCTGCCAGGATTGCTCAGGGGTGCGCAGCGGACATGTAGTTGCACACCTACGCTTTGGGCACTGAAGCCAAAGCAAAGCCTGGCCAGAAGAGCTGAAGCTTCCTGGCACTGCCATCTCAGTGAGCTGCTTCCAGCAGATCTCCAGCCCTGCAAACACCCACTCTTTCTTGCATTGTCATTTTCCTGATTTTTTCATTACCAGAGCCATGACAGTACAGGAAAATCTGCCTCTTTCTCAGTGGAAAAGAGACTTAGAAACATCTCACCAAGGCCTGGGCATACAGACATCTATGGGGAAACCCAGTACTGCCTGTTTGATCTTGTTGCTGTTTGGTTTTAGCTTCTGGGATTGAGAATTTAAACCCAGTTACACATTTTCTGCAAAGCCTGATGCCTCATTTTGGCCCACAGAGGGGATAAGGCAGCACCAGAGCGATGACTAAGCTGCTTGGACAGCTTGCCCTCTTCCCTTGCTGCCTCCTCAGGGCTGAAAAGAGCTGCCTCAGCAATGGAGACACTCTAAAGGTAAACATATGGGGATTAAAAGGTGCTGCCACATCTGCAGTGGGCAGACAGAGTTGATTATTGAGTAACCAACAGTGTGACCAAGGAACAGGTACTTGGATAAGAAAAGCAAACAGTGAAAACAGAAAATACAAGAGCAGCACAAGAAACATTGATGTGGCCCCAAAACCTGGGAGACACTAAGGTACATGCAGCTGGGCTCATGGGTGCCAACAAGTTTTCAGGTGCTGTACAGTCCCAGTGACTGCTGGATGGGACAAAACATAGAAACAGAAACACCTGCTCTGGGAATAAATTTGGCAACTGTTGCTCCAAGGCGAGGATTGCAAGGGTATCCTGCCCTCCCTGGTTTTATATACTTAGCCTGTGAGATGGAGGCACAGCATCTGCATTGCTGCCTGCATAGGCACTGCGACAGAACCTGTAGGTCTGCATCATAGAATCATAGAATGGTAAGGTTGGAAGTGACCTCAAAGATATCTAGTTCCAACCCCCTGCCATAGGCAGGGACACCTCCCACTACTACAGGTCACTCAAGGCCTTGTCCAGCCTGGCCTTGAACAGGCCACGACCTCCCTGGGCAACCTGTTCCTGTGCCTCACCACCCTCACTGTAAAGAACTTCCTAACATCCAGTTTAAATCTACCTTCTTACAGTTTAAACCCATTGCTCCTTGTCCTGTCATTGCAAGACCTATCATCATCCCCATCATCCCCAGAAAAGCCCTCTGAGCAATTTGCATGAAAGCCTAATGAAAAAGAAGCCAGTGGCTGGCTGGCATTAGGAAAAAATAATAGGCTTTTTCCTCTGAGCAACTGACTGAGTGCTTCCCACAATGAATCTAATATGTCTGAGTCTATTCACTTAGGAGAGGTAAAGGAGTTTGTGGAGTATGGCTGGTGGTGACGTGTAGAGGGACACCATATTGCTCTGGGGCTGTAGCTGCAGCACGGAATACTCCTGCAAAAGACAGAGGAGGAAGAGTGAGTGGTGGCCCTGAGGACAAGGGAGTCCCATCCCATCCCATCCCATCCCATCCCATCCCATCCCATCCCATCCCATCCCATCCCATCCCATGTTATTTGAACATTACAGTCCCCTCTCCCTGTCTGTGGAGATGCCTTTGGATGGCAGAAGTCCCATCGACGTAGTAGTCCAACCCTCGCAGGCAGTAGTGGCGCCCAGAGCAGGGGCTGTAGTAGCCTTGCAGGGGTCCCCTTCCCATCACGGTGTACGCAGGCGCCCTGTGCAGCATGTTGTTGACCACCTCCCTGTCTGCAAGTAGAGGGATAACAACACTAAAGGTGAGGAGTAGCCAGCCTATCACCTGGTAGGACACTAGCGTGGCATAGGCACAGCTACAGATAGAGTACAGGGATAGGGTGAGGGTAGTTACCAGATTGGCTGAGGTAGGTGGGTTTCAGGGTGTGTGGCATGGATATGCTGTGCAGGAAGGTCTCCATCCTTGTCTCCTGCAAGAAGTGATGGCAGCCATTGCAGGATTGCAATGCTTTTGCTGAGTAGACTGAAGTGCTCGCAGCACCTAAGCCAGCTTCATTTTTTTTCTGGGGGGGCAGGCAGCAGGGGTAGACTCTACCTCGGGCAGGAGTGGGAGATAAGAGGAGTACTTATTCCAGGCAGCGCTGTTGTAGGAACCTGTTCTCCAGGTGGCGTATTTGTCCTCCTTGACAAAAATTGGGTTGTACTTCTCTACAATGCAAAAGCAACAGGCTGGGGTGTCCTGTGGTGCTGGTGTTGCAAGTGGACGTGGCTGGACAGTCATGACTGTTCTCCCCTCTCCCCAAAATGCAATGGCATGAGGCCAGAGGGCATGACAGAGGTGCTGACATGGTGCTCCTGGAGTCCTTCTTAAGGATTTATGATGGAAGTGGCACTCGGCACTTCCAGCCTTGGTCCTTGGGGGCTATGGGTTGCCCAAAGGGTGTCCCCCAGGTAGCATCTATAATCAGAGGGCCATTTAGGGGAGAGAACCCTGGGGACTTGCGGGCAGTCCTGGGACAGGGACACTAACTGTGCAGAGGTGGGAAAAGGTGGCTGCAGCAAAATGACAAGAGCAGATGTGGAGGGAAAAAAATCTCCTCATCAACATGGAAGAGACACAGGATAGGAAAGAAAGATGAACAGAGATGCTACCGGGACCCTCAGCCCCCCAACTCCATGGAGATGTGCCCTGTGTTACACAGGAGAATAGCTGGGACCTTGGCAGTACCTTCAGACCTGTCCAGCCAGTACTTCTCGGGCCTGTAGGCAGAGGGGTCAGTGAGGTTCCTGTAGTAGGCCTCTGTTGCTGCCTGCGTCGGCTGCTTGAGTTGACCTTGGCTCGATGGATTTTGCACTGGGCGCACTCTTAATCCCTAAAGACAGTGGGAAGTGGGGAGAGACACCCAGGCCACATGGCAGCATCTGGTGAAAAGAAGACTTAGAGGGGATCTAATCGATGTTTATAAATATATGAGGGCTGGGGGGCAAGAGGGAGGGGGCAGACACTTCTCAATTGCACCCTGTGATAGAACAAGGGGAATGGGTATAAACTACAGCACAGAAAGTCCCACCTCAGCATGAGGAGGAACTTCTGTACTGTAAGGGTCACAGAGCCCTGGAACAGACTGCCCAGAGAGGTTGTGAAGTCTCCTTCTCTGCAGACTTTGAAGACCCATCTAGATGTGTTCCTGTGTGACCTGCACTAGATTCTATGGTCCTGCTCTGGCAGGGGGGTTGGACTTGGTGATCTCCAGAGGTCCCTTCCAACCCCTAACATCCTGTGACCCTGTGATCTGTGGCCACCAGGGCACATAGTGAAGACCAGGCAGGGTCTTACGCTGGAGGCACAGGTGGAGAGCATCAAGCCTCCCTTTGCCACGGGTGGTATGGTGGTCGTAGCAGCACTGTGATCCCCCCACCAAGCCGAAAGAGCAGGTGGAGGAAGGTCGGGCATCACTGGGTCTGCTCCCCCTGCACTGTGTCCATAGGTTCCCACTTTGTAGACTGGGAGGTGAGGCAGGTGCACCGGGACTGCCAGTTACGGGGCCAACAAAGGTTGGGAAGAGAGTTATAGGATCTACAGCTGTAAAAGCCCAAGAGGGCTGGGATCTTGCAGGGAAGAAGAGAGCCCCTGCCGTAGGAGCCATTTCTGTCCCTGCAGTGATGACATGCCCGTCCCACGCCCTCTGCTGGCTCCCTTATTGTAATGCACACGAGGCTGCCAGAGACGCCACTTGGCAGCGTGCCGAACCGAGCCCGAGCGCTGCGTGTCTCACACACCGCACCGCAGTGAGGCCTCACCCGGGACCACAGCTGGGAAAGGCGTTTTCAGTGCTCAGATGTCCCCTCGGTCTTTCAGACAGTACCCCTGACGTGGAAAGTCCCCCACCTGGAACTGCATGCTCAAACCTACTGATGGGCAAGACTGATGCATGAGAACTTGCAGTGGTGAACGCCAGCTGTGGCGGGGTGCACCGCAGAGTATGTCTCCGGGGAAAAGAAGCAGATGAAACACAGGCCATATGCGGGTGTCAAAAGCTGTCCTTACCACAGACCATGCCCCCCCCCCTCCCCGCCACATGCACACCGTGGCATTTACCTGTGTCACAAACTTGTTTTCTCTCCAGAGCAGCCGTGCACTCTCCTTGATGGACTTTCTGACAGAGTGTGGTGGGCGGTAGGAGTCGGTGTAAGTGCTGACAGGAGTCTTGAGATTTTTCGAGAAGAGGAACATGGTGCAGCAGCCTGGTGGGATGAGTGTCTGGAGTCCCAGAGAGTTTCAGGGATGCCCTACTGGTGAGCAGCACTGCGTGGGGCTGGGGACTTGCAGCCCACGCAGTAAAAGGGAACTGGCCTGGTGCCCTGCTCTGCCAGGCCTGGGAGGTGCTTATGTGGTCAGTGATGTCACAATGTGGGAGCAGAGACATTTGTGGTGGCATTCTGTCAGTTCCACAGCACTGGTCTGGTTCTAGCAACCGCTGCCTGAATCCTTGTATGGGCTACACCCTCCTGGTTTTGTCCTAGCTCTGGGCTTCCTCCCCTCCTGCAAACAATTACTTTAACAATGATGGGAAACAGTTTCAACTGGTCCTAGTCATGATAGTTTTATTTTGGCAGGTGCAGGAGTAGCGCTTGTGGCTTTTCCCAGCCTCTCTGCCTCTGCCTCTCCCAGCCTCTCTGCCTCGTATTTCCTTTGAAATCCTGGAGCAACTCAACTGCACGCACACAGCATCACACCAGTTCAGCCAGCATCCAGGGTACAGCATCAGGCACTGCCATCTCAGCCTGCTGGGGTAGCCAGGGCAACTATTGCCTGCTGTCTCCTCTTTTTAATTAAAAATCTGGATTTAGGTGATCCTGTGTAGCTTGTCCTTTTGCTCTGATTGATGAGCTCTGCAGCCAGGGTGAGTGATCCTCATCCATCTCAGTGCAGAGAAGCAGCTGAGTTATGCCAGGGAGGGGTCTTGCTGAACCGGGTTTGCATTTCTCTGACCTGGGGAGCTCAGAAGTCCCTGCCCCTATAGAAATCCTGCTCTGCCCTGGCTTGTCACACAGTAGCAGCTCAAGCCTTGCCCTGTTCCTGGCTCTGGCCCCTCTGTTGCCGTATTTTTTGAGATGACTGGTGAAGACCCATGTCCTTCTTGGCACGGTGGATGCTAGCTGGCGGGGTTTGCAGAGCTGTTTGCTGTGGCTGGTGGTGGACTTGGTCCCCCAAATGCCTCCAGGCAAATATGACTGCTGTTGTTTAGGAATCGAATGGAGAAAACAAGCTGTTGTTGATTTTTACATGCCACGAGTCTTTGTTGAGCCAGGCTTGGGCTGTCCATCAGCCTGTGCTCCTGTTGGGAGCCAGTGAGAGGTTTGGGAGGGAAGGACATGAGGGTGCCTACCGCCATGCCAGCTCTGTGGCCAGCACTCTAAGGCACAGATCTGGGGCATACTGGTCTGCAGCAAGGCACAGTCATAGAACTCCAGTCCAAGCCTCTCAGTTGGAGGGGGACTAGTCCTGCACCAGACAGGCTGTCATGGTGAGCCACTGGTACCTGCTGATTTCAGCATCCATGCCTGCATGAGGCTCAGAGGAAATGGTGCAGTCCATACCCCCTCATCCCAGTTTGCTCCAAGGAGAAAGGCTGGCAGGTTGGTTTTCATACATATGCTTTTTAATATCATTAATTCTGTTACACTACACACAACTAGTAACAATGATAAATACTGCAATGGAAATGTTAAAAAAAAATATTATACATGTTTCATGTTTTTGGGAAAAAAACAATCAAAAACAACCAAACCCACATTTTAAAATAAATTAATGCATAAAACTGAAGGTNGGAAGGGACCTCCAGAGATCATTACTTCCAACCCCCCTCCCAAGGCAGGATCCCCTAGGGTAGTTTGCTCAGGAATGCATTCAGGCAGGTTTTGAAAGTTTCGAGAGAAGGAGACTCCACAACCTCTCTGGGCAGCCTGTTCCAGGGCTCCGCCACTCTCNAAAAAAAGAAAACCCAAAACAAACCACAACACAACTGATCTGTTTAAGGCAATACTCTACACAGACGGGAACATAATTCAACAGTGTGCTACATGTTCTGAACAGGAAAAAAAAAAAAGAAAGAAAGAAAAGAAACTTTTACAAGATGCAGATTGATGCTTTGGGAGTGAAAAAGCTCCCAAAACCAGATAATAAAACCAATGGCCAAGTTAAGTGCAGCATTAATACACTCTGCATATCAAATGATTAGCAGGTTCCTAACATGGACTAAGGTCAAGCTACAACAAATTTATCTTCCTAATTAAAAGGTTATTCGGTCAAATCCTACATTTAACTCTACTTTGCATTTGGCTGTTTCAGCTGTGTTTCATTCACTATATGTGAGGACAGCCACAAATTCATTTCCTGCTCTTTAGATTGACGCATAGCTCGGGAGGTCTCTCCTCCTCAAAGATATTTCCATTAAATACATCCAAACCCAATCTTGCTTTTGGTGATCCTGAAATGTCTCCTGCAATCCCTCCCCTGAGGTGCTGGGAACCCCACGGGGAAAGGAGACGTCGGAAGCATTTGCTTGGGTTGTTTTTCTCCAAGATAAGGACACAAAAAGTGTGGATCTGATCTGGACTCAACAGGAGTACTGCTTCCCTCCCTGCCTACAAGAAAATATCTACCTGGAGCCTGCTGAAAGCTTTTTGACAGCATGGGAGAGACCCAGCCTGCGTCCAGGCTCTGAATACAGCCACAACATCAAGTAAGGTTGGTGCGAAGCTCCATACCTGCCTGGACAGCCAATGAACTCCAATTATTAATGCAGCCCAGAACTTGGCCACTGGAAGGTGGACAATAATAGTAATGCCAAAAAAAAAAAAAAAAAAAAAAAAGAGAGAGAACAAATAAATCCCCCTCTCCCTCAAAAAAGAAAAGAAAAGGGACAGTAGCCACTTTCTGTCAGCTTTCCCCGGTAAATCCCCATCAGCTGCCACCTACGCAAAATGAGCAGTGCCAGATCTCACCATCATCAACCCAGTACATTCCCAGTAAGGTGCATGTCTGCGAGATGCTGCCAGGAGGCAAAGAGGCTTCTTGAGACACCATCAGAGTCTCCTGTACTGCCCTGCTAGAGCGCGTGTGGAGGAAGCTATAGCACACGAGGAAAGAGACCCAAGTGGATTTACTAGACTTGTGATGGCCAACAACTGTCCAGGCTGCCTTGGGTTTGGGTGGGAGAGAGGGATGCAGAACTAAGCTGAGAGTCACTTTGGTGCAACTGCCTCTGATGCTCATCATTAGTGCATGGGGCAGCGGGGAGGAAAGGTGATGGCTGCTTTGAGGAAAGAGGAGTGGAAGGAGGACATGTGCAATATAACAAGGCTTGCAATTCTAGGACTAACCACTGGACATGGATACCAAAGATTACCTGTGATAACTAGCTATCCTTCTACCATCGCTGTTCCTTCCCCTACTTCCTGGTCTGACTCTTCAGTTTGGGAGGCTGTAGCTGTTTGGCATGATGGCCAGTGCTGACTCTCCCACCCCAGTCACGGCACATCACTCAGGGTGACTCAGTTACAGGATGTACAATGAGGTCTGGAAGTCAAATGTTAGGCACAGACCAGCTCTGCATGCAAGCAGTGCCTTCTTCAGAAGTCTGTGTAATGGTGACTTATTTCCTTTGTTAAACTGAAGGCTCAACAACCTCTGCAGAAGGAGTGAAAATGGTTAAAAATGTGCAAAAAGGGTGGGAAAAAAACGCCACAACTTTCTGAATTTTCTCCCCTGCAAAGACTTCATCCTCTGCAAGAGTCTTTCTCCCTGCAGAACTACAGCATTACCAGTGTGTCTTACAGTGCCCTGCCCCAGCACAGCACAGCGAGCGTGTCCAAATTTTCCATCACTTTCCATGCAGCTATATTACACTGTCCAACAAACTTTGCAACTCCCAAACCATGCAGGCTTGAGGAAGGTGGGGTCACAGCTTTTTTTGGGCTGCAAAAGCAAGAAGGAAGCCTGGCTGGGGAGCAGTGCTTCCCAGTGAGCTCACCTGGGGCAGCTGGGTGAGGGCAATCAGGTTAGAAATGCTACTCTGAAACGGTAAACATCTTGGTAGGTAACAGGACTTATCTCAGCATGGTCTTTCAAGAGCACTTTCTCTTCCTGCTGCCTCCTGTGCTGGTCTCTGAGACGTCTCTGAGATGGTCACATTTTGATGAAGCTTCTTTTGTACCTTTCACTTCCTGATCCAATCCCACCACTTCTATCACCATTTGTTACTTTGGGAATGGCTCCACAGCCCAGGCACAATCAGTGAGGCAGCTTCCTTCCAGGAGCAAATGGTCTGAGCCATCACCAGTGGCCAATGGGTCTGGGAAGCAATGTGAAGAGCTGCTGTCCATACACACCAGGGAACGCTGCCACCTGTCCTGTCAGGGTCTGTGCTGCTCTGCTGCATGGCTTGCTGCATGGCTGTCTGGGCCATGGTGCTCTTCTCCATGTAATCTCAGTTTGTCCCCAACTTTTGCCTCCCCAGCAAAATGTCAAAGCAGTGCTCAGTCAAGGCAGGATTTAGTTGATGCAACCCTGGGATTGCACCAATGTCAAGTGGGGTGAAAGGAGGGGATATAGCTGTAATTTTTTTTGAAGCAATGTGGCAGCTCAGCTGCATAAAATACACAGAGATTTAAAATATGGATGCTAGCCCCTGTGAGAAACCTGCATTAATCTTACGTAGGTAATTCCAGCTCAAGACCTTTTCCTCTGTGCTAAATCGCTGGCCTTCTGCTTCAGGGCTTGTGTGGATCTGTAATAGAACTGTGTTTTTCTGATAAGATGCAGTTCAAACTTTGGAGCAATCCCTCTTGCAGGAAAACCTTGAAAGAAAGTGACAAGGATGCAATATTCTCCCAGAGGTGAAAAACACCTTAAAAGCCTTTCCCTTAGGCTTAACCTATCCCCTCTCCCTGCAGCACTACCCATCTATGCAGCTGCTTCTGTTGAACTCACAGCTTGTGCTTGCTGAGCCAAGCAGCAGCCAGGCAACAAAACCTACTTCATTCTAGGCAAGAGTCACCATACCTCATCTGAGATTGAAGGGAGAACAGAAAAATAAAAGAAAGATCCCAGGCAAAACTTCCACTTTACATGCTCAGATTTTTTTTTTTTTTAAATGTAAGAGAATGAAACTACTGTGGGAATATCACAAACAAGTTCTTCAGTGCTTTCTTCCCTTCCATCAGCACTTGCTACCCCAGATGTTCTCCTAAGTTCCTTAATTCTACTAGCAGAGGGTTGTGTTGTTTGTCACCAAATCTTCTTGCATGTTCCCTGTAACAGTGTGCAGATTGAGAAGCTAGTTTTGTGAGAGCTGGCTGTCAAATAACTGGGAAATACATCCTTGCCAAACATCCTCTCCAAAAGCTACTTATCTCTCTACTAATCTCTATCTCACAGCCTTCTGGCACACGGAAGCAACATCAAAAGGAGGTAAACAAAGGGAAAGTAGAGTAATACTTTGAAAATATCTGTAAGAAATCTATAGTGTACTTTTTGCTTCTTGCTTGCAGAGCTATGCTATCAGTGGTGCTTCATCACGCACTTGGCAACACTCATGCAGTGTGGTGGCAGCATCTAGGAACAGCAGGTTTCTCCCCTGTGTTGCAGAAAGGAATGGACCTTAAGAGGGGATGTTACTTGCCTGAGGTTAAAGCAAATGTGTATTGTGTGCCAACAACATTAAGGGACCACAGATCTCATTTCTGTGCTTTAACAGTCCAGCAGGCTCTCCAGACTAGTACTTGGCTGCAGTGTAGACCTGGGGACATGCTGTTTCTGGTGTGTAGATCTGAAAGTGAGCTTTGCCTCCTGCTGGTATCAGTACTGCATTTGAGATGGATTAATTCAGACAACTGGGATTTGCCCTAGGCCAAGCCTGCACTTGGCAACCTTTCTAGTTACTGCTTATTTTCCTTTTCCTGTAGTTCCATCTGGTGTCCAGATGGGTTCTTCCTTTCTTCAAAAGCATCTTCATATTTCTATTGAGTCACATACATGGCACTGTACTTTTCAAGTCTCCTGCATATCATTGTACAGCTTGCAAGACAGCTCAAGGACAGACAAGACTGCATGGAGAGAGAAGGATTCTACTCAGGACTGCAGAACAATGTGTCAGCCATCACACAGCTAAGCACAGTAGGAGGCCCTTTTGGGAAAGGAGCTATAAAGACAAGCCAGAAGCAGCTGAGCCCATCCTGTCCTTGGGTGAGTGTCCTGAGTCCCTCCCAAAGTCTATTCACTAGGCTTGGTCATTTGCTTTTGCAGTTGCAAGGCATCTGCAGACAAGACAGCTAGAACAACATATCAAACCCAGTGGTGAACCACACATGTTGGGGGCAGACATGCAGCATGTCAGATATGATCCAGTGACTCTTCCAAGTGCTGGCTTCAAGGTAAGTCTGATAAGACATCAAATGAGCCTTTGGGATGGTTTCTTAGGCATCACCCTCCTTTCAGCTGAAGTTCATTCACAACCACTAGGAAAGCAGACTAGACCATGCTATCTAAAGGCCTTCCTGAACACAACAAGGCTGTTCCTCCTCACAAACACCTAGCAATGGGGAGTTTGCAGACAGGAGAGACATGCGTGTAGAGACCCTGGAGTTGAAAGCCAGCTTCCATGAAAGGGCAAAATTAACATCTGATAAAAGGAAAGGACTTGCTTAAACTCAGATAATTTGATGACTGAAATTACATAATTCCTAACAAAAGGCCAGTCTGGCTTTAAGAAACATACAATGCAAATTCGTTTGTGGATGCACCAGCATCAATATCCTTAAATCCTGTTTGCATGGTAATTTATATGGACAGTGATGGGGCCTTTCACATTCCATGGTGCTCCTCCTCTTAGTATTCTGTACAACTTCAGACTGAAAATGGGGCCTGAGAAGACCATCTGGTTTGGTGCAAAAACCGGAATAAGGAACAATTAGTTTTCTTGCATGCAGTCTGCATTTAGGAGAGTGCCTGGCAGCTCTGCTAATTTTAGGGCTTTAACAGTAAGACTTGATAATGTTAGAGGTCTTTTCCAAACTAGATGGTTCAATCATTCTATGAGTCTATACTGCTGCAACAGAGTCAGGGTCTGTGCTCTTTGCTTTTGCCTTCTCTAGGCCCTGGTGGCAGATACTGGTCTAAGGAGAGCAGGGTCATCTATGAGAGTATGGCCATGTATCTCAATACCTTCCCAGGAAGTCATCACAGCGTATTCTTTAATGAGGGCACAAGGAAAACTTTCTGGCTGAATCAAAGGTCTGAACACAGGCCCAGACTGAGGGAGCCAGCCCCAATCTGCAGTTAATACATACTAACAGGCTGTCCACGTTATTTCCATAATGAGCCAACAAATTTGCCACGTGGTCATAGCCTGCTTAAGAGGCTGCAGTTCAGAAGGGTTAGTGTTCAATTCTCCATGATAGCCACATGTGCATTGCCTTAATCCATTCAGCCTTTCAGATGATGAACCTACACAGGTAACTACTTTTCCCCACCCTTTCTACTTCCCCTAATAAAATATATGAACACAAAGCATAGAGAGGAGAAGCCAAAAAATTGCCATTTTATGGTCCTGTACTGTCATACCAAACCAGCTATTTGTGCAACCAATTCCTTTTGGGTGCAGGGAAAAATGCTTGGCTTGTGCTTCTGTCTGTATGTGGAGGAAGCACAGTGTGTAACATTTAAATTCATCTCCTTCCCTTCCTAAAGGGTTATGCTAGAAGCAGATGCACATCACACAAGACACAAGACTGAGGGCAGCTGCAGGGTTGCGGGATGGAGGAATGCCTCAGGGGGCACATGGCAGGAAAAAACAGCAATAGGGACAATAGAAGGACTTGGTGCCCTGGGACATGGTAATCAAGGAATGCCTGTCCTTCAGAGGGGAGGTGTTAACCCTGGGAGATAAAGTGTCAGTAAGCTTCATTCTGTCTTAGACTGAACATGATAGCAGCATGACAGAGACCTGCAGGACCTGCAGCCCTCCATGGCTGACCCATGTAAACAGACAGCTTTTTGCTCTAGCAGGCACACTGAAATGCTCTGAGCTCCTTAGCGAGAGCTGAGTGTGTGCAGCCTGGCTGGAAGGCACAGAGACTGACCCAGGAGGATAAATGTAATGAAGATACTGCATGGCACCAATGCCTAATTGCAAAGTTCCTCTTTAAATGAGTGAAAATCAAGGCTTGGTTATGTCCTATAGGATTTGGTTTGACCATGGTGTTTGTGTTAGGTTTTGACCACATTCCTCATTGAAAAAAGACCCATTAGGGAATGTTTTCTATTTTATCTTTTCTCTATATACAGCATTGTTTGAATTCTTCCCTTCATCCCCTCAGAACAACTTGCTAACCTCAAGCTAAGCTAGCACTGGAAAAAAATACAAGCACACAAAGGAAGAAATGAAGAGTTGGAGACATGAAGCTTTGTGCTTCTTTAGAAACATTTAGAAAACAATCCACTTCAGCACTACCAGGTAGTGAGAAAAGGAGAGGAATTCACATGAAGAATACTCTTTCAAGAGGAGTTGGCAAGTTAACTACAACTTCTGTATGAGGAGGCAGGGATGCTCAGTGAACAGCACCACTCAATCCTCTCTCTGTGGCCTGGAGCCAGGGTGGTAGAGTGCTGTTTTAGAGAGTAGGAGCAAACACAGCTTTAACAGTCAGCTAGTGAATAATAAAGCCCAGAAATCTTGTGTGCTTGCTCATTTGCTCACTATGGATGGTATGGTGCTTCGCACTGCACAGAGTGACATTCTAGGATGTTAAATAAATCTCCTAATCATAAAGAGGACTTCTTAGGGACTCAGCTTGCTTCACATAGATTTTGGGTTTGGAATCAGTCTGCAAGAGTGGAGCTCAGGCTCCACCTTGTGAATCAGAAATTCTGATGGGAAGCTTAGACTTGCCCTTGCTTTTTCCCTTCCCCAGGCTATAAAGCAAGTGTTGACCCAAAGCAGACAGTCCTTCCTTCTAACATGGCAGAAAAACACACAGTTGTGCCTGTGGGAAAAGATTTTAACAAAGGGAAAAGCTGGCCCATCCCTTGCCTTAGCCTGGTGCATGCTTGAAGTCAGCAGTGTAAGGCTGGCCAGGGAGAGGACACATTTCCTAATTCCAGAAATGATTCTGCATTCAAAACAGCTTGCTGGTCAACTGGCAGTTCAGTCAGCAACCTGTTGTAATGCTGAGGTCTGTGGTAATGGGTTGGACTTGATGATCTTTGAGGTCTCTTCCAACCTTGCTATACTGTGATACTGTGATACTTCATAAACACAATTGCTCCTGATGTGGGATGACTTTTAACACACAGACCAAGCCCAATTCACAAGTAGGCAGAGAGAGTGGGTAGTTTCCTCTTATGGTATTTTTTCAGTTGAAGTTGTTCATAATCCTGCTGTTGCTGAAAACTCCCCTGAAATCTGACAACATCACACAGATGCCTTCAAGTGTAAACAAATCTCTCCCACAGGCACCAAGAATAGTGTAAAGAGAATTATCAGGAGCTGAGCACTGTAAAAACGTGCTTTCTTCAACCAGCTTGTCCAACACTGACCTTCAGACTGTACAGCTCTAGTCCTGTCTTGTGCAAGACTTGTCTTTCCTTAGCTGAACAAAGTTTAAGATTTCTGGAAGCAGATGGGTCTCACAGGAATGAAGTACAGGCTGAAGTCAGTGTATGTGAGTGGACTGAACTGAGGAACACGGGCAAGGAGTGAATCCGTGAAGAGCATGGATGGACTGCACACCAAATCTGACGTGTCTGGTGATAATTCAACGGGGAGTGAAGTGTAGATTCCATCTGATATGTGACACAACTGCTCTAGCTGGTAGCGGTTCACAGTGAAACACCACCAATTTGTCCCCACGTGAATGAATTGTCACATGCTTGTCCTGGCTAGTCTTGCCATAAGAAAGGATGCCCTGCTCCATTCCCACTCCTGCTGGTTATGTAAATGGAACAGGTTTAGTGAATGAATTAAGAACTGACCTCCTCTCACTGGTAAAACCCCCTGACATCTCAGATTGACCCCTGATCCCCCAGGTGGATTGGTTTCAGCGGGCAGAACTACCCACAGCCCTCGATGACCCTCCTTGTTCTGGAACTGACACCTTACAAAACATCCCCAGTGCCTTCGCAAAACAAGGAGGTATCTTTGGACCCCTCTGCATTCGCTCTCCAGACCAGTCAGTTCTGCCAGGCACCGCCTGGCACTTAGAGCAAATTTTCTTCTGTTTAGCTGTAGTTTAAAATAACTTATCAACCAATCATAAAATGAATTTTTTGGTTTCTCCTGGCTCCATGAACACAAAGAGGTGCACGTCCTACCATAGGAGGAAGCAATGGCTGTTAAGTTTTACAGTTATAGTGGAAAGCACTGATCACAGCCTGCCGGCCTCACTACTGGATGTGACAGGCGGTGGAGGAGGTGGCTTGGCAACACATGCAGGTAGGGTTGACCGATTTAGGGGGGATTAGGTCGAGGTCCTCGTCATCTGGGATCTCATCTAACCGGTACCCATCCTTTAGCAGCTGGATGTTCAAGTCTTGGTTGATCTGCTACAGACAAAGAGAAAAACAGTCAGACACTTGACACTTCTTACTTCCGATGGTCAGAAGATAAAGTCAGTCCCTTATTCTGGAACATATTTCTCCATCTTTAGCAGCTGTCCTACCAATGAAAGAGTCTCAATTCTTGACCACAGGTGAGGGTTGCATTCTGTTCTAGTTTCTTCCTGAATAGAAACATCTAGAGTGAGAATATTCCAGATTAGGAAATTGATACAGTATTTTATTCAGGAATAATCATAGAATCATAGAATCATAGAATGGTAAGGTTGGAAGGAGACCTCAAGGATCATCTAGTTACA
>WBNM01015668.1:0-10843 GCA_013399055.1 Ramphastos sulfuratus | reverse complement strand
TTTTTTTAATTTAAAAAAAAAAAAAACCCACAACCCACACAAACAAAAAAAAAAACCAAACAAACAAAAACAAACAACAAACCAAACAAACAAACAAAAAAACCCAAACCAAACAAACCCAACCACCCGGTTCGTTCTGAAGGGTGACTTAGCTGACCAAAGGGGCACAGCTGCTCTCCACTGAAGGCCATGCACCACCTCAAGGGGTGAGGAGATTGCTGACCTGGGGTGGCAAGCTGGCACCATGCAGGGCTTACGTAAGTTCTCCACTGGAAAATTTTTAAAAGAAAGGGGAAAAATAAAAAAGCCTTACCCACGCAGTATTACAACACTCATTTAAGAAGAAAAACATGTTGGATGACTTCATCTGATGGCTTTTAAGTACACCTTGAGAGTTGGCAGTTGTTTACTCCATTTCACACTATGTGAGACAGTCCTTACAACTCTGACTTATCTGTGGTACTTTAAGTGTGACAGAACTTGCGACAACATCAAAGTCTCTGGGGGAAGGGAAAAGAAAAATAAAACACGGATACAAAACAAACCACAAACAACTTCGTGCAGAGTGATGTTGGGGTTTGGCAGAAAAGGAGTTAAAAATTGAGCGTCGGCGCCGAGGCACTCAGCGGACTGTTCCATTACCTGGGGAGCTGGGGGGAAATCTACTTACACATTGTTAATCACTCGCTACAAAACTAATGACAAATTTCAAAAGGAGAGTTGTAAGCAGTCGTTTTAAAGCACGAGAAGCGGGTCTACTAATTAAAAGAGATGAACCTGAGGTAAAATGCTGAAGGTAGCTCTCTGCTTTCTCCTGTGTAGGTAAGTTCCACTCAGCCCTGTTTGAGGGAGGAGGCGAGGCGGCACCCCGGTAGCGTGTTTGGGGCTGGTAGGGGGCTTTAGGAGCTTTCAGGTCGACTTTCTTTTTTCCCTTCCGGAATCAACAGACTGTTCCTCCTGACTGGTGCAGTAACTGCTCTTTACAGGCCTCGCTGCCCTAAGCGAGACTGGGTGAAAAAACGGGAGGACATGGGAGCGGTGATGGGAGAAGGGGTTTGAAGTGACAAAGGCGCAGGAAGCGGCCAACCGCGTAGCAGCCTGGAGTGCCGCTCAGCGAGGAGCCCGCTGGCTTTCCTTGGTGTAAATAGCACAACCTGACGTACTGAGCTAAAACCTGTCCAGTACAAGTGGAATGACAAACAGGCTTGGCTACATGGAGTCTCGAGCGTAAACGCGTGTATCTCGACCCGATTTCATACCAAGTGTTTGAGAACTGGGAGCTGAGTGGCCGAGACCCACCGCAGGCAGTTCTCAGCAACATGCCCGGGCATTGAGAGCTTCTCCAGACATCCGATTACACCAATCTTTTTGGGGTATCAGATGTCCCGTGTTCTTTAGGATTGATTCAAAACATCAGTCTATAGAAAGCGTACTCTTTTTTTGGTAATTGCTGATTATATTGTGACATCTTTGATTTCGATGCCTAGAATAATTTCTCAAGGGAGTTCTTTGATCATCACCTAGACAGAAGGAAACAGGGGGCACTTAAAATGTTCACGAAATAGACGGTTTAAGAGCAGCTGTTAGTGATGAACATGGGAGCTTTCCATCATACTAAAAATGTTTCTGTAGAATCACAAGCATGTGCAGTGCTTGTGATGGCAACTATAAAATGCCAAGCCTACCTCCTCTTGAGGAAATCTGAAACTTAAAAGCAAACCAAACCTGCACAGAAAAAAAAAACCAAAAAGCCCCAAACCAAACCAAGAAAACAAACAAACCCCCCACACCAAACAAAAAAATAAAAACCCACCAAACAGAATAGGAGCTTAAAACGAGGTGAATAGAAGAGGTATTATCTTCAGGAAGCTAAATTAATTTAAAAAAAACAAAAAAACCCCACATTTTCTTCTATAATTTTCTTCTATATGATTAATATGCCTTGTCCCCTGAAGTTCTCCTAAGTACCAGCTGAGTAGTATAAGCAGCAGTACTGTGGTAACACAGTATATATGAAGAGTCCACATACTTAAGAGAAAGATAAGAAACTGAGTTTCATCATAACCTTAATGGTGGTCTCTCTTGGATGAACCAGTGGAACAGCACCAAGAAGTTTGGTTTGATCACTATTCCTGCACAGTTTGATTTTAGACTTCACAGCAAGCCAGCAAACTGGCACTTTTCTTGAGATCTACATTAACACACTACCAAAAATAGAATTTAATTTAAAAGTTACAGTCTGTCTTTGCAATCAAAGGAAAGTATGTGTGCTGAGGAAATCTATTAGATTAATAGTAATGTAACATTTTGCTTGGCGCATAGGCAGTTCTAAGAACTTGTCCTTTAAATTTCTACAAATGAAAACATATTCCAAGGGGCAATTAGGAATCTTAGCTATTAGTCTACAGCTACCAAAACATGTATTCCTATACCAAATTTCTACAGGTCAGTAAATTCCTTGAAATTACATGTGAAATTTTCTATTTCAGGCATTTTGGTACCAATATGTAGCATTTTGAATGACATTTTGGGGAACTGGACAAATTAGATCTATGACACGTGAAGAACACCAGCCATGAACAAGTCTCATACAGACATCTCTGAACTGCTTTTAGAAGATGGCAAAGCTGGTAGAGGCCCGGTAAGAAGTATCTTTATTTAAATATACACAACTGGGTTTATTACTAGGAGGGAAGACTACTAAAGGAGTGAGAAAAAAGGTGTAGGTAACTGCTAAGGATAATCAGTTTCATACATTTTGAAAGCTGAAGGTTCTAATGTATCAGCATTACCAACATACTAACTTCAAAACACCATGAAGGTCATCAGAATGCTGTGTGACACAATGTTCATAATAATGAAACAAAGTTTCACAGACAGGTTATAAATTATGTATGTGACCTTCCTTTCCCCATAAGCCATGCTATACTTTGGAGTTAATCATTGGCAATATAGGAGTACTACGCATTTTTCTCTCTTTTCAAATTCTAGCTGGTATTAATGAGATGGTTTAGAAAATAAGGGGTTCATGAGAATATCACGACTAACTAAAATAAAGCCTGATTCAAAATTCAAATGGACTTGGAAATAGCTGCATTTACCTTTAGGAATCTAGTTTCTTGGAAAGCAAACTAACCTTCCCCCTCCCCACAATTTCTAGTAGTAATTGCTTAGATTTTTCATGAAACTGAATTCTTACAGAAAACTCTGATGAGTAAATCAAAATATGTAGCCTGTACACCTCTACATAACATGCCTCTATGCTGGATAGTCAAATTCAGTGCTTCTGAAGATTATAAAGCAACATACAAATTTTCACTGTATAAGCATGATGGCAAGTTATTAACAATCAAAGTGCACAATGTTTACATTTTAAATGTAAAAAAAAAACCAAAAAAAACCCCAACAAACAAGAAAGAAATAGATTAAACATTTGCCCTCTATAGTTTGAATGAAGTTCTTGAAACTAGATGCAAAACAATTGCAAACAGGAAGATATTTTCAAGTCTGCCCATATATAAAAATTCTTGTGAAATGGTATTTTAAGTACTTTTAATGCTATACTATATAAATTTTACAGCATGAGTTTTACAATATCTTTACTACCAGATTATCCCTTGTTTAACTGACTTTTTAAAACCTGAACATTATTCAAACAGAAATACCTTTTCTACAGTGTTGTCATATTCATCAAAGCAAGTTTTACATTCAAGGTCTACTCACACTACATTCTTTATTTGCATCTATGAACATTTGATTAGTCTGTAAACACGATTACCAGGGGGAAAAAAAAATTAGATAATTGCTTATGGAGAGATTGTCTTTTAAGCCAGTGGATTCTTTTAAGATGAACAGGTAGAGATTAGCATTATGGATTATTTTTGCCAATGAAGAAAAGTCAAAATAGGGAAAGAAGGAAAATAAGAACTTTTATCTGCTGCCTCTGCCTTTGGGATCAAGTAAGAAGGTAACAATCCAAAGCATTAGAGAAAACACAGTCTAATGGCAGAGAAGACATGAACATTGTCTAAAGAAATGCAAGAGAAAATAAGTAAGTACTTTGACCAGAAGAGAGTTATCACTAGTGTAGCTTGGACTAAACACAAGGTTGACTTAAATCCAGAAATGAAGGGAAACAGCAATGGAACCATGGAAGGTATGAAAATAATCAGTAAGTTCAGGGGAAAAAAATCTAGTAAATGAAAGTATAAAAAATATTTTACAATGTGTGTGTCTATGTATTTCTTACAGGAAATTATTGTCAGATTATTGTAATTTATGGAGTTATTTAGAAGGCAACTGTCTTTAAAGTAAAATTGCATTCTTACTTGCTTTGTCTTGGCTACTGCGTTGTCTCTGTCAAAAAAAAAAAAAAAGGCATCAGATGTTTTGATGCATTCTGTTTATAAATATTGTATATACTTTCTTTTCCTCTGAAACTATGGAAAAATGTCATTCAAAGTCTCAAGTTGCTTTTTTGGTTGATAGTATCTTCAATCTCTACTGCTGCTGTTTTCTTAGAGCTACATTTCTAGTGATGGCTGAGGCCTGTGTGTGGGTTTCTGTGTCTTCTCTGCATCTGTCTATAGCATTTTACATCTTTTTTTCCCTTACACATGCCTGTCCTCAAGTATCCAACAAAACATGTGCCACCTACATGTGTTTTTGTTTTGGGTGGTGACATGTACCCAGGCTTTCTTGGAGTCTGTTCTTTTTCCAGAAAGTTTAACTACTTCTTAGAATGATTGTAAAGAGCACTCTATGACAGCTAGCTGTAATACATTTTATCANAAAACATTCAAAAGTCACTCAAAACTATAAATTAACACAGTTTTTATGTAGCCATTGAATCTTTTGGCTGGGATGGTTTACACTTCAATGAACAGGAAAGTTCTGCTTTGTTTCAAAGATGCAGTTTTTAAAAGCTGAAAAGAAACTTTTTAATGTACATGATTTGGATAGTCATATCTCTGTCTTAAATCTTTTTTCTTTTTTTTTTTTTTTTACTTTCAAGTTCATTAAAAACAGCAGCAAACATGATGTGGTGTGCTCAAATTTCTTTAATACATAGAACTATGCCTTTCATCTTGTGGTGAATACAACAGTCCTTAAAGCCAATTTTCAACTACTGTGTTTTGCCAGAATATCAATGTCCAGATTGATTTACTGGTCCATGAAGCTGTATTGACTTACCTTTGCACCTTAAGAAGCGAAAAGGGGAAAAAAAATTGCCTGAATGCTTTTACCTTTCTCTCAGAATGATCCACAGTGGCCCTCACAGCTCTTGCATGAAATTGCACAGAACTTCTTTCGTAATTTACATGCTATTCTATATGTCTCTTATAAAACTTGACAGTAAGTTGTTTTCCCAGTACCTGTCATAACCAAGACATTTGAGAGAATACAGTCATATAAGGCTCAAAGTAAAATAAAAAATAAAAATAAACATTGTGAGAAGTTATAGCAGGAATGGTACATGATTTCTTTCTGAAGTTAACCAATGATCAATCCACAGAAGAGTGCCAGATTTCAGATTCTGTTCAACGACAATGTATAATTGGCCATTTATCTTCCCTACAAAACCAAATATTAGGTCTGTTCTTAAGGCCCTAATATAAAATTACTGGGACAGTCTACTTGTTCAACAGAGTAATCTATCTATAAACTCTTTTCTGTTATATATTTTATTGTTGGATAAAACATGTTTTATAGTTTAAATTACATGTTTTGCATTATCTTTTAACTTATTCAGAATCCCTAGTGCCTTGCATAATAACATCAATGAGATTCCAATGAAAATACTAGAACTTGTCTTCCATCATTATTCGTCCACAGAAAACTTTTTTTTTTTCTCTCTTTTTTTTTTTTTTTCCCCCTCCAAATATATATTTCATGGAATCACAGAACTTTAGAGGTTGGAAGGGACCTCCAGAGATCAACTAGTCCAACTCCCCTGCCAAGGCAGGATCCCCTAGGGTAGTTCACACAGGAATGCATCCAGGTGGGTTTTGAAAGTTTCCAGAGAAGGAGACTCCACAACCTCTCTGGGCAGCCTCTTCCAGTGCTCCATCACCCTCACTGTAAAGAAGTTTCTCCTTATTTGAAAACATACAGCTATCACAGAATTAATATTGTGTCACCATACAAACAGAGGCACTTTTTTAAGATCATAAAAGAAAAAAGGTGTTATTTAATTTTAAAAGTGTTATAAAAAGTGTTATTTAATATTAAAATCCTGTTGGCAAATTATGCCAAATAATCATAAGAAGGAAAAAAAAATATTACCTCCATCTGGCTTACTGGAAAAATATAAAAATCAGAAGTCACCAGTAAGGTATAAGCTTAGAGCAAGTAACTACAGAAATATTTTACTCCTCAGTCTGCACGCTTCTTCATCTTTTTATTTTACCACATAAGGCCTCATCAGATACTTAGGCTGCTTACTTCTCACTTCTTGCTCCTCAGTGAGTTAATGACACAGTACTATTAATTGCTTCTGCAAAGTAAAATCAATGCAAAGAATATAACTTTATTTTAGTTGTCATACAGCTTTCATTTTTACATCCTTTCTACTCACTGTTGTAGTCCAGCCTTAAGGTCAGGTTCTAAATAAGTTGAATAATTTTTAGGATGATAGTAAATGATTGCATTATTAATAACATTCATGTAACTGGCTCCCAAGGTTTTATAGGAAAGTTCTTTTCAACAACTGAAAAAATATAAAAAGTATACTACGGTAATGTTACTATTTCACTGACACATCACATTTATATAAAAAATCTGTCTAGAAATACATACTAGTAGTAAATTAGTAAAAGGATAAATATAACCATGTTTATGCACTCAGTTAACAACTTAAAATGACAGGTACTATTATGTTATACGAGGCTTATTCTGTAGGAAAAGTCAGATGACAAGGGACCTCTAACAAAACATGGATGCCAAGTCTATTTTTGCTGTAATATTGCATGCTGTCCATACTTCATGAAGCTGAGCATGAAGCTGAGTAACAACATGTAGGGAAGTTAACATCATACTGAAGAGGGCAAAGAGACGTCTTCACTATATTTAACAGTGCACATTCATTGTTTTTGCCTGTAGAATGCTTATCTCAGTACACAGTTGTAAGGAGCAGCAACAGAGGTACCTACAATTAATCACAGAATCATAGAATCAGGGTTGGAAGGGACCACAAGGATCATCTAGTTCCAACCCCCCTGCCATGGGCAGGGACACTTCACACTAGATCAGGCTGTCTAGAGCCTCATCCAGCCTGGCCTTAAACACCTCCAGGGATGGGGCTTCCACCACCTCCTTGGGCAACCCGTTCCAGCATCTCAACATCCTCATGCTGAAGAACTTCTTCCTAACATTCAGTCTGAATCTACCCATTTCTAGCTTTTTTCCATTCCCCCTAGTCCTATCACTACCTGATATCCTAAAATGTCCTCCTCCCCGCCAGCTTTCTTGTAGGTCCCCTTAAGATACTGAAAGGTCACAATAAGGTCACCTCCGATCCTTTTCCTCTCCAGACTGAACAGCCCCAACTCCCTCAGTCTCTCCTCATAGGAGAGAGCTCCAGCCCTCTGAGCATCCTCATGGCCCTCCTCTGGACACCTTCCAGCACATCAGTATCTCTCTTGTAATAGTGGCTCCAGAACTGCATGCAGTACTCCAGGTGGGGTCTCACCAGTGCAGAGTAGAGGGGGAGGATCATATATTTTGTGAAAATTATTTAAGAAGTATATTTTCAAATCAGCACTGTCTGGATGAAGATCTTTAATTCCTGTTTTTGAAAGATGTATTAAAACACTCTTTTAAGAACAAGTCTTAGAACAACCAGTCATCCAAATCACTTAGATATATAGGAGCTCAGGCATTTTTTTAGGGTAGAAAACACAACCTCCACTGACATCAAAGTGAGTAGGATTAGGTCCTAAAGATTTACCAAAACTTGTAGTTCATTTTCAGGACTATAGGTGTGAATTTACTAGGGAAATTTAGAGACCTTTGCTCTCATGTGCATTGCCACCAGATTTGCTCAGCACAGTATATGCTCCTTAGTGTGCTACACTCATAGTTGTATGATTGTATAGTTCCTCCTATACAGATTAGGACTATGTCTACCCTACTTAGACTAAGACCTTTAACAGAAACAATGTTTAAAATATCTTGATATGTTTTCAGGCAATATTCTGAAATACTTGCTTTATCCCTTTTTCTGGCCATTTCAGGCATAATGAGATGAATCCCAAGCACACTAAAGTATTTCTTTGGAACAAAGTGAGCCTTCGTTCTGCATTAAATTGTTGTGAGTGGACCTGTGAAGACAAAAGGAATAAAATGAAGCACTTGTCAGAATGTAGTTGAAGAATCAGATCTTTTCTTTTAAAAAGTGGGTTGCAATAGTCATACACAAACTCATACAGAATTACTGTGGTTGAAAAAGACCTTAAAATCATCAAGTCCAACTATTATCTAACCCTAATATCTAATTAAAAAAATTTAATTTCCTTTAAAGAAAAAATAAAATTCTGATTTGCTCATGTGTGTTACACCACCACCCTCTAGATGAACTAATCTCTTAGTTGTTTTCTTGTGCAGGTAATAACATGGTACTCAGGCAAAATAGCCATTTCCACAAATTCTGTTAGTTGAAGAGGATTATAAAAGATTAAAATGCTCCAGTGACATTCTTACTAGAAAATTCTGACTGAAACAGCAGATAGGTGCTGAGCTTTACTATTATTTTGTACTGGCTAAACTGCATTTGGCATTCAAAGAGGAAATTTTCAACATTAACATTTTATTCACACATTAAGTCACCAAGTAAAAAAAAAAAAAAAAACCTAGTAAATAAAATAAATTACTCAAATCAGAGAAAGATGCCATTGACATGAAATGGTAGCAATCTGTTAGAAGTAGACTGAAGTGGTATTCCTGGGCTAACTTTCTATTTTTAGGAATACACATGAAAATGTGATTCTAGGTGTCTGTGTCCACACATATATGGTTATGTGAACTCCAAATATCTAGTCCATTAATATTTCCCTCCTTGAGTTTAATACGGTGTAACTAAGCGCAAAGATGAACATACTTAATTTACTACACCAAATTCTCTCCCTTCATTTCAAATGGGTAACTTGAAGTTCTAAGTGAACAAACAATTATAGGATTGAGGCTTTTTATATTAACATGGAACAAAGGTTAAATAATACATTTTTTCAAAGTGTGCTTAGCTCTGTCACCATTAAACCTACATGAGCATGTACCATGTAGATCCAGTATTTCCAGTACTGAATTACTGTATTCTCCAGGGCTATCGTCATCGTACCGCGCTGTCAAACAAAAGCACATATATTTCTAAAACGAATTTTGATTCATCCACGGCTATGAATTTAAATAGTTACTTGAGCTTGAGAGTGGCATTTTAAATTTGTGTTAAAGATGTTATTCAGGAAATCCTACAACTTGGAAAGATTCAAGTACATTGGTGTAAGATAATGTCATTCTGTGCAAATAGTATCCAGCCAGAGATGAACGTGTGTGTTTATATGTCAACAGGGTATTTACAGTCATCTCCAGCTGTAATGCTGAATCCTGAAGTCCACAGACAAGCAAGACTTCCTCTATAAATCAAGGGATTTTTTTGTCCAGGGACAGAGGAGCAAAACGACATAAGTGAGTACGATGACACGCAGCTATTTAATAGAATATAAATGCTTCTTCACTATTATTCTGCGCTATGATTATTCAGTTTTACCTGTACAGAGGAGCATCAGAAAATGTTTCAGATTAGGATATTTTCTTACGCCAAACACGCCTTCACAACCCAAAATGAAAATACCTCCCAGTAAATCTGGGGCGGGGAGAAGCATCAGCCTCCTGCGGAAGACCCTTCACCCGAACATCAGCATTTCCCACTCCGTGCTTGTCCAAAAAGGGTTGTTTTTAAAAGCCACTCCGGTTCAGTATGTCCACCTGGAAACCTCTCGCCCCGGCAACGCTTTCTGCATCGGTTGTTTCAGTTCCTACACCCACAGAGGTGGGCATGAGCAGTAACAGCGACTCCGGCGTCTGTCCCGGGTCTGACACACCTCAGCCGCTGGGATTGGGGGGATACTGCCGGCTCTGTGGGTTCATGTTGAGGCACCTTTTTAGGTGTGCCTCCTGCGAGGCAGCATTTTGCAGTCCTCCTCCCCACCGTCGTTAGGGATGACAAAAATAAGACCCAAAACGTGTGTTTTTTGGCAGTGGTCATTTCTTCACAAATCGCTGGCTACCTTCCTTTCACCGCAGTTCTAAGCGTTAGCTCCGGTCTTGTTCCGTGTACCAGAACGGGGGGAAGAAAAAACAAAACCAAGAATAACTCAGGCAGCAGCCGAAGGGGTGGGGAAAGCGAGAGAGCCGCGAAGGCTCAGCTGTGCCCGCCGCCGCCAGGCGAGGCGAGTCGCGGCGCGACCAGGAGGAGAGAGCTGCTCCAGCTGCAGCGGCGCTGGGAGGGGAGCGGCACGGCGCCGAGCAGCGCAGTGGCGACGGCGGAAGCGGCTCTGGTTGTGTGAGGGAGCGAGCGGGCGAGGAGGAGGCAGTTAGAGGGAAGGGGGAGGCTGTTGGTGTTTGGCGCCGGTGGAGGGAGTCATTCCTGCAGCTGCACTTCCGGTCGGCATTTTGTTCTGAGAGGGAGCGAGAGAGACACACACAGGATCCTTCCCCTTCCTCCTCTTCCCCTTACCCCCCCTCCGCTCGGTACCGACTCACCGTGCCCAGGCTGCCCCCTCCCCCCGCCCTCCTGCACTCGCATACACAGAGGGAGCGGCGGCGGCCCCTTGGCAGCGCAGGCCCC
>WBNM01015667.1:24122-67702 GCA_013399055.1 Ramphastos sulfuratus | reverse complement strand
ACTCCCAAACCATCACAAATTTACACTGATGGAACTTTATCAAATTGATGTTGTAGTTGTGAATATAAAAATCAATACAAAATTTACAACGTAGTGTCTTAAGTGATTCGTCTTAGTGAAATTTCTACAGATCTTGCACATTAACCATGCAAACATTTTGCATCAGGAATAGTGTGGCCAGCAGGAGCAGGGAGCTCATTCTCCCCCTGTACTCTGCACTGGTTAGGCCACACCTTGAGTACTGTGTCCAGTTCTGGGCCCCTCAATTTAAGAAGGACATTGAGGTGCTTGAGCGTGTCCAGAGAAGGGCAACGAGGCTGGTGAGAGGCCTCGAGCACAAGCCCTATGAGGAGAGGCTGAGGGAGCTGGGATTGTTTAGCCTGCTGAAGAGGAGGCTCAGAGGAGACCTTATTGCTGTCTACAACTACCTGAAGGGTGGTTGTGGCCAGCAGGAGGTTGCTTTCTTCTCTCAGGCAACCAGCACCAGAACAAGAGGACACAGTCTCAAGCCGTGCCAGGGGAAGTTAACTGTGATTTTTAAAGAACTTCCAAAAAGCAAAGTATAAAGAAATTTAATGCTCTTCTGTTTAATTTGGGAAATGGATGCTTGAGCCATGTACTGTGAGTGAGTTGAATCTGGATGCTTGAATTTCTTACCAATATTTTGACAGAACAGATGTAACTGCCTTAAAATCAGTTAAAACAGTGGGCCTGTGAGTGTGGCTCAAAGACATGTAGCATTCTAGCATAATGCATTTGGGTTTGATACTTGATTATAGTCAAAAGCAACAGTGAAATCTATATCTATCAGGAAGTGATTTTGTTTGAAGAAGTAACAATTTAGTGCTCAGTTCTCTAGTGTTGACAACGTGTAAAAAAGCCTAGAGAAATTGTGATGTCAGTATTTCTACCCTACCTTAATCCATATGAACTACTGGAATAGGGAATTATGTCTGAAATTAAACCAGGCAAAATTCTGACCTTGATCCCAATGGAAATATATGTTATGGCTGTTCCTGTCCTGTTGGTGTGACTGTGCAATTTAGCTCCTGCTGAGCTTTTGTAATGGCAAAAATGAACTAATCAGAGCTCTGCTGTAATAGGGCAGCATTGTAGCATCATCCTTTTGGAGTGCTATCAAGAAAATGCATGTGAGATCATCTTTCACTTTGAAATGAGTCAGGTTTCCTTTGGAGTCTTTCAATTAGAAGAAAGAAATAAATACTAAAGGCTACTGATTATTTTTTTTTTTTAATAGGAGAATATGAAACCTCCCTTCTGGGAAAAAAAAATAAAAAAAGTTGTGAATTTTAAGAAACAAATTCTGCTGCACAGCAGGTGTGGACAGTCTGCTGCAGTTGGGGCCTTAAGGCATTCTGTGTCTCCCCTGTGATGAGCCATGGTTCTCATTTTTAAAGCCAGGAGAACTCCTACTGTTGCTGTAACCATATGCATGATCCATCTTCCATCTCAGTGCTCCCAGCATCAGGAAAGGCATGAGAATTTATTTCTGTTGAGTTTTGTTTAGGTTAGACATTCTCGTTCTCCCACAAACTCTGGCTTTCCAACTATGGCAAAGCCTTTCAGAAAGGCACAAGCACATCCTGTGGTCCTTGCTGAGGCATAGTCTCCCACGTTCAGTCCATGCACTGTTTGGTGACTTCCTGTGCAGTGTGATTCTGCATCTCGTCTATTAACAGCTCTTGACGGACTCATCTCAGTGTGTCCTTTTGATTCCCTTTATTCTTTTGATATCCCCAAAATACAAGTCAGTGAGTTTCACAGGTCAGTCACATTTTGTTGGAAAAAGTACTTTGGCTTCCTTCAAGTCTTCCCTTTGAAAATTTCATTCTATATCACATCCTTCCTCAACTGTGAAAAAGATTGAATATCTGTTTCATACTTACCTTCTTCTGGTCTTTGATGATGCTCCAAAGCTCTCTTGCCTCTTTCTGTCTTCTGTCATTTCTTTCTCATTGTTAAAAGAGTGCTAGTCTACTGCATCTTGCCTGCTGTGGAAGCTCTTTAGCTGTTTCAAAAGTTTCTCTGTACCTGCTGCCCTCCTGTGTAGAAGCCAAGAAAAGCTTAGGCAGGAAGGGACCTCTGTACGTCATCTGAATTAGGTTATCCACTGGTCCAGCAAGATAAGTCCTGAATTACTTCCACAGAGAGAGATTCCACAACTGAACAACCCATTCCTATATTTGATTGTTTTCACAGTGAAGAACTTTTTCATATAGACTTATGAAATTTCCTTTTGAAGCACCTGATGCCCATTGCTTTTTGCCCTTGTCATTGTAAAAAGAGTACTTTCTTCTCTGTAACTACCTTTTAGGTATTGAGAGAATTTGATTACATTTCCTTCCTGCCCTTCCATCCTTTATGGTAACCAAACTGAATTCCTTTGACCTTTCAAAACGCATCAACTTGGTTGCCCTTCAGTGGATCATCTCCAATATTTCAATGTCTGTTTTGAAGTGGAGGTCTAAAGCATGAATCATTATTCCAAGTGTGACCAAACAAATGGCAAACGGAACAGTTACAATCTTTCATCTGTTGATTTTGCTTTGGCTCATGGTCAAGGCCTAAATTGTTTCCATTGCTGCCAGGATGCACATGCAGTCAGGCACTCCCTGACCTTCACCTTCACTGTATTCCATCCCAGATGCAGGGTGTTATAATTAACTTTGTTAAACATTGTGCAATTTGTGTTGGTAAGTCTTAGATCTCTGTGTGGTGTAGTGTACAATATACACCTTGTTGTTTCTTACTTTGCTTCTCACAGCATGGAGCAGAACCCTCTGCATCACCAAAGGTATGGAGACATCCTAGTTTTGCCCACTAGTATAATAATAATAATAGTAATGTTTATATTAAATTATCATAATAATCATANGCAGAACTGCACACAAATTGTTATTATTTACTTTCTGGTCTCCTCTCTGTTCCTTTGCTGGTTGTTAACAATCATTTATTTGCTTTTTTACCACCACTACAGCCAGCAGGATATTTTCACAAAACTGTCCACGGTGATTCTGAGATCTGTTACCTCAACATCAACAGCTAATTGAGACCCAGCAGTGTATCTGAATAATAAGAGGGTGTTTTCTTCTCCATACACATTCCTTTGAATTTATCAATGCTGAATATAATCTGTTACTTTATTGCCTAGCTTTTCAGCTTTGAAAAAAGACAACTGAGATGGGATACAGTTAAATATGAAATGGCATTGAACAAGGGTTCAATATTTCTCACAAGGCAAAACCTGAAAATCATGAAGTTGCAGAATTTTTAAAGCATGAGGAAATACTTTTCTTTCTTTCTACATTTTCTATTCTTTCTTTCTTTTTAGATGCCGAAGTTATGTATGACTGTGATATAAATTTGAGAAGTACGTTTAAAAGTGATCTCTCAAGACTGGTTAAAGACAAAACAATCCAGGCTCAGAAAGTCCCAAACAAAATGATCACAAAAAATTGTTTACTTGGCTGATTCTTTTTTTTCCTTCCACCATGAGTTTCTGTTTTTATTTGTTATGCAAAGCAAAATACTGGATTACATATTGCATTGCAATGCAACTGCTCCATGTTACACTCCTGAAAAACATCTTTGCCAACCAGGCAGTCCACCTTACATAGAAGTTTTCTGTAAAACATAGCCCTAGAAAACTGATGAAGGAAATCATGTTGGGAAAGCTCATTGCAGAGAGTCAAATGAATGTGCACAGAACTGTGTTGCAAAGATTCCTAAGCAACTGCTTCCACGCAGGTGCTTTTAAGAGTAATAGCGATGAGGACCTGTATAAGGAATAAGCTTTTCCAAGCTCACTGAAGTTTGAGATGAAGACTAGACACTGACATCTTTTTTCAAATAAACCCTAAAATACAATCCACAGGCTGTATTTCTGAGCACAGTATGGTTAAAATAACCGGTGATGCTTCTATGACAGTAAGTTTCAGGTTTGAGATGTTACATTTAGCAAGCTTACACCTGGTGTCTCCATTTTATGTTTAAACAGAGCACCACTGCATTTTTTACAATTCCCTTGCCCTTTCCCAGACATCATTCTCTTTATTTGCTGGTTATTTGTTCCTCATCCTTTCATATGCTTTCCTATTAGGAGGACATCAATTCTAAAATCTTTATTGCTAGAGTTTCTGGCAGGTTGTCATGTTTTCTTCTTTCAATGACAAATAATGGAAGTTCACCCTTGGTTAGATGTTGCAGCTAGTTCTGGGATGTAGTGCAAAGAGTCCCCCTGGTCTGGAATTGAGACAGTCTCTCTGTCCTGATTTCTTGTCTGCTTTTACAAAATCACAAAATCATAGACTGTGTCAGATTGGAAGAGACCCTCAAAGGTTATCTTGTCCAACCCATCCTGCAGTGAACAGAGATGTCTCTAAGTAGATCAGGTTGCTTAGAGACCCATCAAGTTTGGCCTTAAATGTCTCCAGAGACGGGGCCTCAACCACATCTATAGGAAATCTGTTCCAGTATTTCAACACTTCCTCTTTATATCCAATCAAAACCTATCCTGCTCCTGTTTAAAACCATTGACCCTTGTCCTGTCACTGCAAACCCTTCTAAACAGTCATAGAATCATAGAATCATAGAATGGTAAGGTTGGAAGGGACCTCAAGGATCCTTCCCAGCCTTCCTTTAAGTCCCCTTCAGATACTGAAATGCAGCTATGGTCTCCTAGAGCCTTCTTTTTTCCTTGCTGTACAGTCCCAACTCCATTAGCCTGTCTTCTGTGGAGAGCTTCTCCAGCCCTCTTCATGGACCACTCCAGACCTGCTTCAGCAGGTCCATGCCCTTCTGTGGAGGCTGGAGATGAGATTAAACATACTAAATTTATATTGACATTGAAAGAAATGGTTCTGCCCTTTTCCACCACAGCAGTTTATTCGCTTGCCTGTGTGTCTCTGATATAGTCACGAGTGTTTCTGGCATGAACTAGCCTGGGTTAAGTAACATACAGATCCACATTTGGTAGCAGCCTCTGTTCATGTCATCTTAAAGTGTTAACACTAGAGCTTAAACAGGCTTTATTTGAGAATATTTGCAATTTCAATGCCCATCCTTTACACTTTCAAATGGCTGTATAATGGGGTAATCATATGTATCTACATCAGAACTAGTCCCTTGAATTATGTATTTATATTTAATTTATGGTTTCCTTTTCCAACTTTTGATAGAACATTTTTTTTAAATGACTTTAACAGGAGTGTGTGCAAGACAGTAGTAGATCAGTGCTTATTTTCTTATTTTCCCCCCATGAGATTGCTTCAGTGTTCCCCATCAAGCTACTTGTTACTTGTAGAAGTCAGCTTCCTACTAAATAGCATGGTACCAGTGCTCATTAGTTGAAGGGATAGCCTATAACTGCAGACTTCAGTTAATTTTAGCAACTGTTCAGACAAATGCTCACCTCCTCTCCACAGATATGTTCTAATTCCCTAGGAAAAGGGCACAAAAACGTCTGAAAAGGGTGTATCCAATTAGTGTGGCTTTCACACATTTAAATTCTGGGTCTCTCTGCCAGATTATTGAATAAAATGTGATACATTCTTTTGATCTTTGTCTAGATGATGTAGGCTGTGGACACACTTTCATTATACAACTCATGTTAGCATAGGTAGTATTATGCCACTTACAGCTTCTTTGGCACAGCTCTGGAATCAAGTGTTCAGCAGTGATTAATGAGCAAGAATACACAGACCTACTGTTGAGTCTAGGATCTCTCTAACCTCTGCTCCTATTCTTTCTCTCATTTTCAGCATTAGTTACTGTGGCATCTGTGAACACAGCATTTCAGGCCACTTGTCATATATCTTGGCCTACCAGCAGTTAGCAGAGCTAATGACCATTAAAATCTCAGTTGTCTTAATTCCTGCTTATTATTGTGTCTTTGATGCCCTTTTGCTGCCTTGCAATTTTTTATTTAGAACAGACTTCCAAACCTGTGCTAGAACCTTTTTCAGTCCTTGCACACTGTATAATCAATTAGCATCCTTTCAAATGTTGTGCCAAATTAAGTGATACGTGTGTTAACATAAATATTTAATTCTTAAAGGAGAGATCACTTTGTCCTAAAGCTTTAATTAGATTAGATGCTTTTCAGATGATTGCCAAGATGAAACAGTCCATTATGAACATTTGCCACTGCAGGATATTACTGCTTATGGAAAGACAAAAGGGTAATTTCATCTAGGATTGTTGCAAACTGTATGAGTCATTCATACTGATAAGGGAATTCTCCCTCTTTTAACCTTGATATGTACTGTAGTAATGAATTTATGAATTTTTAAATTCAGTCACATCACTGGAGATATGATGCTAGCACTGTCAAGTAAATGATAAGAATGAAAATTCATCTATATAGCAGTTAAAAAGATTAGTGTTAATACCAATTTATCAATAAAATCAAAAAGCAAAAGTAACTCATAGGTAGCTCTGAGTATTGTATATCATCTGAGTTTTTAACAAGGCCAAATGCAAGGTCCTGCACCTGGGGTAGGCACAATCCCAAGCACAACTCCAGGCTGCGTGGGGAATGGCTGAGAGCAGCCCTAAGGAAAANGGTGTCCCTGCCTATGGCAGGGGGTTGGAACTGGATGAGTTTTGAGGTCCCTTCCAACCTTACCATTCTATGATTCTATGATTTAATATAACAGTCTTCACATGCCAAATTGGAGTTTTAGGAAAACTAAATATCCTTGATACTAGGGTACTGAGGCACCTAAACTATAACTCCTATGAGATACCTCCACAGTAAGTTGGGATCCAAGTGTTTCATTATCAAACCAAAATATTTCTGATGTGGGGCAAAAATGTTCTTGTATTGCATCTAATGTTCTTGTATTGCATCTTATTATCTTTTATTGTATCTAATTATCTGAACAACTTCCACAGACTAGACTCTTGATTTTTAATATGCTGTAATACCTGTAGTCATGCTTGTATCTCCCACTGAAAACATGTCCCAGCAGTTTCCTTCAAAATATAGTAGAGCAATGCATAACAGATAAGAGCAGGGAAACATGATGTGTGAACCAGAGTTTAAATGCCCTAGTTTTCCAGGTATTTTCTATTCACTGTCTTTTTAAAGGAGTTCTGATTAAGAATCATGTCAGCCTTGAGTGACCTGTGCTCGTGGGAGGTGTCCCTGCCTATGGCAGGGGATTGGAACTAGATGATCCTTGAGGTCTCCTACAACCTTACCATTCTATGATTCTATGATTCTGTGACAAGCCATGAAGCCAAACAAGACTTCCAATGAGAACCTGAAAAAGACTCTCTCTGAACATGTTTTAATATTAAAATTGATATTGGGGAACCTGATTCTTATTTTGCCATGGGAGGAGGATTTCATCAGTAGAACCTTACTTGCTGACACGTTGCTGAATATCTTAGAGCAAGGAAATTCAAACACAGTGGATTTTCTCCCTTTGTTCTTACTCAGACGTCTGGTCCACACTTGCTTCTTTGTATTTGTGGACTAGGAAGATGCAAAACTTCAACACTCTGTCACCTTGGGACATACTGCTAAGCAACCTGAAAACCTGACATGAAGTCTTACCTACTCTGCAGAGCATACTAACATCAGGAAGGATATTTAAATCTAAAATCAACAGCTCCATATCTGAGTGCAATCATCTTGTAGGGCTGGATCCTTTCAGGTTATCTGAAACATTTCCCTTCCCCAGTATGAGACTACCAGAGTCTATTTGAAATTTTCAGCTGAATGCATTTTGTCCATAGGCTACACCTTTATGGGCACTTCAGCTATATCCTTAGTTGTTCACTGTCCAGAGTAGACCTTTTGAAATAGTCAGCAGTGTGTTTGATGCTAAGGTTATGCCTGTGCAGTGGGGCAAATAGCATCTTGATTAAAATGGAAGTGAAAATCAAGCACCTTACTATTTCTGCAGGAATATGAGAAGGGTTCTCTCAATAATGTGAGATGCTTTTCTCTTCTGCTGTATGGCAAGATGTGACAGCTTAAATAGGGATGAGAGACTTCTGTTCTTCCTGTGTCCAAGCATACAGTGAAGGAACAGAGATTTCAATGTTCCTTTAGTGTCCCTGTCATAGAACAAATTTGAAATGAATTATTTTAGATATTTGGATCATTCTGTTGTTACTTTCTTTAATAAAAACTCTTGGTGCCATGGTCTAGTCTCGAGGTCTGTGGTAATGGGTTGGACTTGATGATCTTTGAGGTCTCTTTCAACCTTGCTTATACTGTGATACTGTGATATTATTGACTATATTTATTGAGCAATAAACACAATTTATTTGATAGCTGCAAAACAAGAAAGCAGTGCAAAAGGGACTTACATGCTTTGAATGATTGAGAATTTATTCCATTTTCTTTAAGAATTGTAAGTATTATTGAATTAGTAAGCTAGAGAATGTGGTGTTTGTCCAGGGGCTTTAATATCCACTATCAAAGCAGCTGATAAATCTATCTTGAAAAATCATTTGAAAGCTTAATGCATGGAATGAGTGCTTACTGGCTTATGGATGTTCATTGTTCACTAGCTGTATTGTTTTACTCTACTGAGGACAATAAAAGGAGAAAAGGACTGGTGGTAGTGCAGGAGCATGAGAGTCAGCATGAAAATCAAGCTAAGAAAGGGGTGGGAATCAGACCAGTGAGGGGAAATGCAAAGTTTTTTTTCCAGATGTGACCAGAGAGTCAGTGTGGCCTCTGCATGAACACCAAAGGAAAGGTAAACATTTAAAATGCATTCAAGGTTGACTTTTCAGTCTGAATTTACTGCAGTTTTGCATATGCTGGCTGAAGGGAGAGAAGTTAACAAGTCACAAAACAGGTTATGATACCATGACTGATATTTTCTTTCTGGAAAATCATTCTGATTTTGAGTAAGATTGACTTTATACATCTGCATCCACTGAAGTTGAGAGTATTGAGGTGTCCCTGCCTATGGCAGGGGGTTGGAATTAGATGATCCTTGAGGTCCCTTCCAACCTTACCATTCTATGATTCTATTTCACTGTAAAGAATCATAATCATAAAATGCAGAGAAAGAATAAGGTTTGCTGTGCTTTAAGAAAATAATAATTGGTGGCCATGGTCTAGTCTCGAGGTCTGTGGTAATGAGTTGGACTTGATGATCTTTGAGGTCTCTTCCAACCTTGCTTATACTGTGATACTGTGATACATTGGAACTTCAGTCTGCTGAAACAAGTGACTTTTGGGAGAATGCTCTTGTGATCCTAATAAAATTAAGAATACAGCTCTGGGGAGAGGAAGTATCTGAGGTTTATAAACATCATTGCACATGCAGATTGGTGCCAGCTTACGACACTGCAAAGGCTTTGTGAGTAGAGTCTTTGCAAATAACTGCACATGCAAAGTCTTTGCAAATTTGCAAATTTCTTATTGAGCCTTAGACAAATTTCTTCATAGCTATGTTCTAAAAAATATCTGATGCCCTGTATAATGCAATGAAGAAGGTCAGGAAGTACACTGGTTAGCACTGACAACTGTTGTAATTTTTTGCAGCTACTTCTACACTGGCCCCATGGTTCAGTGTGATGTGGGTGAGATGTTTATTCTAGCAGACATGAAAGCCTGGAACAAAAGAAAAAAAAAAAAGAAGTAATATTTACTAAAAATAGATCAGATTCCCAAGGGAGAAATAGCAAAATTACATGAGACTCCTAGAAAAAGGAATAACTACAATTGCCCAATTATTTAAACTGAGGTATTTTTCTATCAATATAAGATCTTTCTGAGCTTCCAAAGTGTAATTTAAAGTAAGTGTTTTGCCTGCAGTTCTCATATAAATATTTTATATGGTCTTCCATACTATTAGAATAATAGAGGTAGTTTTATTCAATCCACTCCTGGCAAAGCAGATGCTTGACAGCATGCATAAAGCACTCAAGGAACTGTTTTTGTTGTAGTTGAAACTAGTTGGTGGAATGATTTGTCTGAAGTTAGATTCCTCATTTTGGATATGAATTTGATAATGCTCGTGAGACACAATTTAAGTTTGTGTTGAAGGTTCATAAAAAAATACAGAGTTGAATTATTAACACTAGGAGGATTTTAGAAAGCCTTCTTAAAAGGTAAGCAGGTAAAGGAAGAGTCTTGACTGCTTGGGAGGGAAGGGAGAGGGCTGGGAGAGACTCCATACCCATGGATTCTTTGAATTGGACTTAGTGAAAACTGTGACTACAAATAAATGAAGCTGATTACACCTCTGAACAGCAGTTGACAACATAAGAGCTACAAGCCTTAACAGAAAGCATGCAAGTGCTGAGATTTCTGCATAAAGGTTTCAGAAGGTTGTGTTGTAACTCGGCAGGGATGGAGAAGTTCCAAGCTTCGTAGGCTTTTCCTTAAATATACATTCTTTGGAGTGTGTTTTGATACCTCATGTCACAGTCATTGTCTCCCTTATTTACAGAACATCTTTCAGTTGCCTGTAGCCAATACACTCTAACTACAGTCCTTGTGTCTGAGGTGGTTATTTGGGTGTCATAGGAGTTACAGTAAGTGGTCTGGATACTACTTCTTTACCTTCCATTTCTTTAAAGTGTAGGGGAGATGAATACTGGCTGATAAACACGATACTTTTCCACACTTGAGCCAAGTAATCAGAATGGCCTTGCTAAAATCCCATGGAAAACATTTGATGCTGTCCTCTTTTCCCCTGAGGTTATTGTTCCTAAAGCTGTTCTGCATAGGGAATGATAAAGTGATGATAATTTGTTGTATGCATTTTGTTGTGTGATATTCTAAGTCATTCAACACTCTTCTGTTTATTTACACTTTGTTCTTCATACTCACTATAGCTTTCACTGATAGCATAGCATCACCTGCAAGGCAAAAATTTTACTCAGATGAGATTTTGTTAAACTTTTCAGTATAAATTAAAAAAAAAAAAAAACCCAAACCAACCAACACTTCATCACCACCTGGATGGATAGGCTTGAGCTGGAAATTTGTATGTGAGTAATAAATATTCTAATACAGCTAAACCAGACAGGAGAAAGGGAAATGTATAATCAGGGGTGCTCTGGCATTATTAATCTGCCTCCTGCAGACTGTGTAATGAATCATCCCACATCGCCACAAGGACTGCTGCTGCTGAGCTCTGCCAGCAAGTGGGACAATAAAAAATGTGTGTATGGAAGGAGGGGAAAGCACATGCAAGGGATTAGGAAAGGGGCAAAGAAAGAACATCTATTTAAAGCTGGACATCTCAAGCCTCACCAGCAGTTCATGTTATATACAACTCAGGCAATTCATTGGGTAAATCATTTCAAGTGCTCCATGAAATGTAATTTGCTTCCATGGCCAAGCATGACAAAGGTTTCACAGAATTGTAGTTGGCAAAGAGGATAGTTAATTCAGGGCTTGTGAGTTTGCTGAGCCATCTTGTCAGAACATAAAATAATCATGCAGTGTCACGAGGGAATATCTAATTAAGAACCAAAACTCTCGTGGGTTCGAGTGCTTGTTACAATGTGACAAGAACCCTTAATTCCCACTGACAAGAAAGGCAGCTTAGGATGTTCCCAGCAGGCATTAAATAGTATTGTGCCCTTACTTCATTTGCTTGGGGTAAATCCAGGCCAGTCAGGTGAAGCAATGGTAATCAATCAAGATAAGGTAATGGCAAAAAGGGTTACACCCCAGCGTAATTTTATTCCTTGCAGACGATGGAACATACTCTGGTGTGAAGCCCTGATAAAAATTAGGGCTAGATTTAAGGATGCATGCTTAGGGGTTACATTTGTGCTTTAGAGAAAGATCTACCTGCACTTATCCCACAGAGAAGGTTTGTAAAAGGCAGTATCAATCCTTTAGCAGCCTAGACTGTCATCCTGTGGGAACAAGTAACATAATTCCCATCCCTGGTTTGGTCCCAAGGACTTGAGTGATTTGGATAATCTCAGGAGCACTGCTCACCTTACAAAGGCAGATGACATTTCACCCAGTGCTTGAGTAGAGCCATTTCAGGGAAATATGAGTGCTGAAATTCTGTAGGCAGCATTCTTGCTCTGACTAAAGGGACAGAACAAATTTTAAGGTGGACAGGTGGAGACTTACCAGTAAGACATTTTTCCCTCTTTATATACCTGCAGTTGTATAAAGAAGGATGTTAGATGCAATCCAAAGAAAACAGACATTGTACTTTGGCTTTATGGTACTTCTCTGAGGCAGAGATGAAGGTAGAAATTATGTTCTTTTTTTGGTAAGAAGAAGTGTTAGAAAAGGAGTAACTGAGAAGGAACATGGCATTATGTTAAGCACTTCTGGAAGAATGAAAAGTTAAAATCAATCTCTGTGTTGTCAGGCTCTTAAGTAAGGAGTGATGCATTAGACTACCTGATTTTATTTGATTTCCCTGGAAACCAGAGCTGCTGTGCTGTTTCTTCAATGGAATTACAGGTTTAATTTAAAGAGAGATGCAAAGTGCACACATCACTCTGGAAAAGATCAACATAAGTGGTTTCTATATCATGAGTAATGTTTACTGGAAGAAATCAAATTACTGTTACACAGACCATCTGTTTTCTTTACATGCAATCATGTAAGCATTTTAGGACAAGCCATCCTTTTAATCAATTGTAAATCTCTTATGAGAAAGCACTATGATCTATAATTTTTAATTTTTTTAAATACTCAGAGTTTTGAATACTTGTTTTCTCTGTGTAAAATTAGTGTACATAGAATCATAGAATCAGTCAGGGTTGGAAGGGACCACAAGGATCATCCAGTTCCAAGCCCCCTGCCATGGGCAAGGACACCTTACCCTACATCAGGCTGTCCAGAGCCTAATCCAGCCTGGCCTTAAACACCTCCAGGGATGAGGCTTCAACCACCTGCCTGGGTGACCCATTCCAGGCTCTCACCAACTCTGATGCTGAAGAACTTCCTCCTCACATCCAATCTGAACAGACTGTTCATAGCATAAAGAGCAGGGGTGTATAGCATTAGTTATCGGTCAGGAACTTGATTTTAGGGCTTTTTGGGTAGGCATTTTTGGATATTTGTTGGATCTGCAACTCATTGGTGTTCAGCTATTATACCAAATAACATAATGAGTAATATGCTCCATTTATAAGCCTGGTAAGTTGCTTCCAACCCACATTTAGTAAACGCAGTATGTAGGGTCTCTGTTTTGTATTATGCCTAAAAATGAATATTTGGAAATATGATTGGTCATTGTCTAAATGCTTAAGCTTTGAAAGACTGAAATAAAAAAGCCATGGCTTATTGGAAAATGCCTCTGTGAAATGACATCAGGGAAACATTAAATTAATACGTGCTTGCAGTCCAGAAGGCTGCCTGTATCCTGGGCTGCATCAAAAGAAGTGTGACCATCAGGATGAGGGAGGGGATTCTCCCCCTCCACTCTGCTCTGCTCTCCTCTGCTCTGCTCTGCTCCCCCTCTGCCCCATCTGGAGTATTGCATCCAGTTCTGATGCCCCCAGCATAAGCATAGAAAACTGCTGGAGTGGGTCCAGAGGAGGGTCACAAAGATGATCAGAGGGGTGGAGCATCTCCCCTATGGGGACAGGCTGAGACGGTTGGGATTGTTCAGCCTGGAAAAAGAAGGCTACAGGGAGACCTTACAGTTGCCAACAGGTACCTGAAGTGAGACAGGAAAAACTTTTTATGAGGGCTTGTAGTGATGAGGGGGAATGGACTGAAGCTTGAGGAGACCAGATTTAGACTGGATATTAGAAAGAAATTCTTTACAGTAGGGATGATGAGATAATGGAACAGGTTGCCCAGGGAGGTAGAGAATGCCCCTTCAGGTTGGCCAGGTTGGATAAGGCAATCTGGTCTAGTGGAAGGTGCCCCCGCCCATGGCAGGACAGTTGGAACTACATGGTATTTAAGGTCCCTTCCAACCCAAACCATTCTATGAATCTATGAAGTCAGTGACAGAATGTGAGATTTACTTCATGTTTAAGGGTAGCATGTTCATAGGTGTATATAGTCCTGTTCATTTTAGTGACTATTTAATTATAGATGAGAAGGCTGAGGTACTTCATAGCTTTTTTGCCTTGGTCTTCACTGGCAGTCTTGCTCTGTCCCCCTCCCAAGTCAATGGACCTCTAGGTGCAGATCAGCAAGGTAAAGTCTCTCCCACAGTGAATGAAGGCCAAATTCAGAACCACCTGAGGAACCTCAGTGTACCTAAATCTATGGGACCTGATGAGATGCATCCCAGAGTTCTGAAGAAATGGTCTGATGTAGTTGCAAAATCACTCTCCTTAATATTTGAAAAGTTCTGGCAGTCAGGTGAAATCCCTATCGACTGGAAGGAGGGAAACACTGCACCCATGATTTAAAAGGGTTGCTCCTTGTGTCCTTCACCAGTTTCAAGTCCAGCTCAAGTCTGGCTTCCCCATTTTCATGCAAGCAGGCCAGAACAAGTAACCGTCGTAGCCTCTTCACCCTCTGTCCACACTGCTGTTTCGCTGTGCCTGCATGGCAAGTCCCCATGCCATGGAGGCAGGCAGACTGCCCTTCTAGGCCCTGTTCTCTCTTGGTTTTTAGGAGACACATATCAGTTTGAGCAATCCAAGCATTTGATACAAGTGTTGACCTTAAATATTTCATCCTTGTCCCCCATCCTTCCATCTTCGCATCCCTAAATCTGTGTCAGAAAGACACAGCAGTGTAATCTGAAGGATATCATAGAATCATAGAATCACAGAATCATAGAATCATAGAATCATAAGGTTGGAAGGAGACCTCAAGGATCATCTAGAAACATTTCAGTTCCACAAGGTTGTCTTCTTTAGCACGATTTTTCTTCTGTATGTGATTTTACTACAGGTTTCTTTTTTTTCTAAGTGTTTATCTAGAAGCTGCCAAATATTTTTTTCCTGGATTATTTTTTTTTTTTAATTAGCCAGACCTGCAGAGCAATCCTCAAGAATTCTCTATGAGCTTCAGTAGGATAGGCACTGCATTTTCCACCTGAATGCTCTGTTTTTATCCAAGGGAGATCTATTAACATCTTTACTATTGTGACAGAATTGTTCTGAGAAGAGTAAATACTAACACTGCTGCTTGGAAATTATAATTGTATTATGAACCCACGACTCAGCAAAGTTACTTCATTTGCTTAGAAGTAAAAAGAGTGGTAAACTATGAATGACTGTTGTCATAGCTACATTGTGTTTTGATATAGTAGTTTTGTTCATCTAAACAGTAATAAAACAATCTGCTCAATGATCAGAATGAATACCTTAAAATAAAAGTACAGAACTCCTGACTCCATTTTAAGTGCAGTAAGTAGAGAATACTGCTTTTTATTTTAAGACTTGCCTGTATCTGCAGTGATGCTCACAGTGAAGTGAGAGTCAATGACAAGGTGCCATATAGCAGACTTTATTTATAGTAGCTTTATAACTGATCTGAAGGGAGATGATAGCTTTTGGTACACATCACCCTTAATAAAAAAAAATAAAAATAATCTGTGAAGAGAATTTTCCAATTGCTCCTCCAAAATTACCCTTCCTGAAAGTCCTTTTAATTGTAGGCTTTGTGAAGCAATTAAAATAATTACCTATTCTGGGTTGTTGGGGTTTTTTTGTTTGTTTGCTGGTTTGGGTGGGGGTTTTTTGGGGGGGAGGGGTGTTGTTTGTTTTGGTTTAGGTTTGGTGGGTGTTTTCTGTTTGGTTTTTTTTTGTCTGTCTTTTTGTTGTTGTTCTTATCTCAGCCTCTTAGCTATTCAGTTGACAAATCAGAAAAAATATGCAGAGGAGCTCTGAAATTTTCCAAGCTAGATATTTGCCCATTTCTGCTTTTAATAATGTTCTTAAGTGGAATATATTTGAGGGTTTGCATGTTGCTCTTCTTAGTTTGAACCATGGCAGCCCACTGCTAGTAGAGGATGGGATTCAGGTGGGTGTTCTGAATTCTCCTCTTCTGCTTCTCTACTAAATGCAACAATTATCTGAAGGAAGCAGGGCAGAAAAGTGACATAGATGATTGCCATGCTTGACTTTGAACTGGTCTCCTACAGCTAGTGGTACAGGGAGGAAAAGTGGGAGACAAAAATGCTTGATCACTGTTCTGAAGTGTATTTGTATCTGACCAGCTCATCCTTAATGATGAGAAGTCTACAGGCATTCAAAAAAATCCACAAAACCAACAAATAATTTTGAAAGAAGACATTCTGGGGTGTAAAACTACAAGAAAAGATAGTTTAGACAAGATAAAGGGAAATGTCTGTGCATAGAATGACAGGACTGAGTGANTTCCAGGATCTGAAGGGGTCTACAGGAAGGCTGGGGAGGGACTATTGACAAGGTCTTGCAATGCCAGGACAAGGGGCAATGGGTTTGAACTGGCAGAGGGGAGACTGAAACTGGATGTTAGGAAGAAGTTGTTTGCAATGAGGGTGGTGAGACACTGGCACAGGTTGCCCAGGGAGGTTGTGGCTGCTCCCTCCTGGAGGTGTTCAAGGCCAGGTTGGATGAGGCCTTGAGTGACCTGTGCTAGTGGGAGGTGTCCCTGCCTATGGCAAGGGGCTTGGAACTAGATGATCTTTGAGGTCCCTTCCAACCTTACCTCACAAGTTAGTTTTCTGCTCTAGCAGATGCTTCTTGCCTCCTTGTGGAAAAGCAGGATGGAGTGGAGCAGATACAGCCTGTGAGCACAGGCTTGTCTGTACTTCATAAATGACATGCTGGCTCTTTCAACAGTGTCATTATACTCCCTGGTTTTAACACAGTACCATACTCTCCAAATCACCAGTTGTATTCCCTTTACTTCTACTTTCTTTTATGTGACATCTATGCAATGGAGATAGGCTTGATGCACATTGACACAGTGATGCAAGTGAGGGCCAGTGTGACTGAGAAAAATAAAGGTGCTCAGTAAAGGTGTCAAAACAGTTGGATATCAAAGTTAATAATATTTTTATTCTCAAAACCATTCCTCTGTATGTTGCTTTTGCTATTCACATATAAAATAGCCATCCTCAAACTCAAATCTTATTGAAGCTTCACGAACATTACTACAGGGAAAATAACAAGTTGGTAAATGACTAAATGTATAATTAAAAATTAATATTTAATCTTGTACCTGCAGTGATTTATGGTTTATATTCTTTGGTCTAAGTAATACAGTACCTTCTCCTTTATTGTTGCTAATGTTTGTAATCTTACAGTAAGGAAACTTATCACAAGGACAAAGTTTTTATCCTGAGCTCCAAGGTAAGGAGTAAATATAAATCAACACATGGAAGATGCAATATGCTTCCCATTGCAGTTGGTGGGAGAATTGTGAAGCATGTACAGCATTGGGCCAGAAATGCTTTGTGTGTAATAACAAAGAGTAGGATGTGGTATCTGTGCTGCTCTGCTGGCATATTTAGGGTGGAAACAGGTGTCTTCAGTAGCCAGTCTCAGGAAAGCTCAGTAAAGACATAGGGCTGGGACACACAATCTCTCTGTAGTGCATGCCACAATTGGGTGGAAACCTGCAAACACAGCAGAAGCTGCCTTGAAATATCCCATAGGAAGGGGTGAGTAGAGCCCAGTGCCTGTAAGCTGCAGAGCCCAGGATCCTCTCTGGAGGTAGGTCCCCACAGCAGGGCTGTTTCAAAAGGACTCTTCAGACTTTGGGGTGACCATTGCAGCCCAACAGATATGTGGGATTGCCTGTATGAAAGGGAAGGCTTCCCATCCTTGCCAAGCTGCCCCACCTCTGGGCTGTGCTGTCATCTCACAAGGCTTTCTGCCAGGTGCATGACATTTGCAGCCTTGCTCTAGCAGGGTTGTAGCAAACTAGTGGACTGCTTTCCATTCCTGTTTTCCAGACCAGCTTGTAGTTCTGCTGTAAAAGGGGCATCCAGGCTGCCTTAGGGTGGGGAAAGCCTGGAAGTGAGATCCCTCACTCTCAAGTGAGTGCTCCAGCTGTGTGCTTGTGTAATACAGGATACTAACTCTTTCAGGTGCAGGCTTGAAAACAAGGGTATTTTCTGAGATGGGCAAATCTACCTGTGCTTGTTGGGTGTTCACTGTGCAGATCTGGTATTTTGGGACTTAGGCATTGTTTCAGTGTCACAGTGATTCCTGAATTTGAGCAGCTTGTTGATGAGGTGGAGTTGTTAGTGAGAATCCAAAGGCAGAGTCAGAAATCAGCTTCCAACAGCCACTGAAGAAGCATATTTTTTGTTGTTATTTTTCATATTCAGACATATAAATTTGTACATGGTCCAAACTTCCTGTTCACCAAGAACTCACTTAAAGAAAAAAAAATAAATTCTTTCACCCACATGTGTTATTAAAATTCTCCTCTTAGAGTAATTGCACAAAAGAACTGCTGTTCTTTTCCAGACTGTTGCAGGGTTAACTTCATGTTAACTTCACCTGTTGATGGTAAACTGAGTAGAAGGAATATGTTGTCTTGTCTTCACTGGTTTCACCTAAATATGCTACAGAGAGGCAATTATTGCAGTTCACAGCAATGTGAAATACAGTTTCCTTATGCTCCGTTGAAGGGATTGTAGTTCACTTTCTCCCTACTATTGTACAATCTTACTGTGTTTCTTCTTATTCTTTGTGTCACTGAAAATATTTGGGCCATTTTTTCAAAAATCCTTTTCAAGAATTACAGTAGAAAGTTCTGAGAAGAGATCTTTACAGAATTATAGCAAGATACAAGAGCATAAATGTGACTTTCTAGTTCACATGTCTCTGTCTTTTTGCCAAGAGCTCCTGATTGCCTTAATTGCCTTAATATTTTTCAGCTATTGGGTTTTTTGGGGTTTTTTGTTTGGTTGATATTTCCTTATTTCTTTGAGTTAGTTTTGATTCTGATTTTCTTTGTTTGTTTTCCTGGCAGTGTTTTAAGATAGGTGACCAACAAGAACTTGCTGTTCCAGGAAGTTCTAAGAAGTCATAGCTTCAGTAATGCCTTTTAAAATATCCTGTGAGGATGCTATTGCAAATTTTGGAGCAAAGGTGTGTTTCTTTTTAAGGAAGGATTCCTTTGCATGAAGCTCGTGGTTTTTCTTAGATGATAATATCTANTTTGCTTTTCACAGCCTATAATATAATTTTTCTCATTAAAATATTCCAATTAGCCTCAAACCAGCACACTAGTTTAAGATATAGCAATCTGTGTGAGAAGCTCCTGTTGCTCTACTCAACCAGCAGATCTCTAACTGGCCGCCTGGGATGTTCTCTGCCATCACAGTGCCACTTTGAATCACAGGGTCCTCAACATTTCCTTACAGCTTTCTTCAGATCTGCCTACTTAGTTAACATTTAATCATTACCTCTTTTTTAGAATAATAATTAACCATGTGCACAAACCCAGGCCTATACCATTATTGTGTTGTGCTTTCTTACTCACCTCTTGCTGTTGTTCAGTCTCTTGGTGTAACTCATTCAATAAATACAAAAATATTTGTAGTATTGGCTGCCCTTTTGGAATGTTGTAACCAGTTCTGGACTCCTTAGTTCAAGAGGGACAGGGAACTGCTTGAAAGAGTCCAGCATAGAGCCACAAAAATGATTAATGGACTGGAATATCTTCCTGTCTTCCCTAAAGAGCTGGGGCTCTTTAGCTTGGAGAGCAGGAGACTGAAAGGCGACCTCATTAATTTTTAGACATATTATAAGGGTGAGTGCCAGGAGGCTGGAGCTCTGCTGGGTGATGCCCAGTGACATGACAAGGAGCAATGAGTGGAAGCTGAGGCACAGGAAGTTCCATGTGAACATGAGGAAGAATTTTTTCCCTGCGATGGCGACAGAACCCTGGAACAGGCTGCCCAGAAGGGTTGTGGAGTCTCCCTCTCTGGAGATACTCAACTCACCTGGACACATTCCTGTGTGATCTGGTATAGGTGATCCTGTTCTGGCAGGGAGGTTGGATTGGATGAGCTTTCAAGATCCCTTCCAGCCCCTGACATTCTGTGATTCTGTGACTCTGTGATACCCTTTAGGGTGGTTGACATTTCCAGTCTTGCACTGCGAAGCGCAGACGTAGAACACGCCACAGCAAGAGGAATAGTGCCTGTGATTTCAGTGGGCTTCCCTGAGCAACTTTCAAGAGTGCACTATTTGCCTTTCTCATGAAAACCTTTCAGAAGAGCATTGCTATGTCCTCTCTTCCATAAAGTTTTGCCTTGTGTGCACCTAGAAGTAATTTGTAATTTGGAACCATTGCATACATGCTTATTTTGACAACACTCTGGCTGTGTCTTTTTTTTTCATTCATCAAAGGCCTTCTTTCCACAGTAAAATGAGCAACTCTTGCTTCTTCTGAGCCATAGAACCTGGCGTGTTAATTCCTTTGAGCTTGAAGATTACTGCACTTTTAGTGCTTATGATCAAAAGTGTTAGCAAGACCCCTGGGCAATGCTTCGCTGGAACGAAACGGCATGGGTTATTTGAAGTCACCTGGCTGAGCCTTACTAGCATACAACAGTGAGGAATTTGGCCTGTGGTCCATATGCTGATGGACTGTACAGCAGCATTTACCTCTATGTTGCTGGCATATGAAAGAGTTGGCAAGCAGAGTGTTTTTTCTGCTCATCTCTCTTGACTCAGTTGGACTCCCTAGATCACAGAACTGTCAGGGCTGGAAGGGACCTCAAATATCATCCAGTTCCAACCTGCCTGCCATGGGCAGGGACCCCTCACACTAGATCAGGTTGCTCAGAGGTCCATCCAGCCTTGTTTTCTAAAAGGCCAGGGGTGAGGCTTCCACCACCTCCTTGGGCAACCCGTTCCAGTGTCTCACCACCCTCGTGGTGAAGATGCTACAGCATTACACATTTAAAGCTAAGAGACAGAAGAGACATTTCCATGGACTGGGAAATCATGTCCAATTTTTGAGGCCTGTAGTGTAGGGTACAAAAATTACAATGTAGATTCTTCAAAATGCAAGTTAAACATAGAAACTTTGCTGCTCAGATGGGAGTCTACTTGAGGCAGAAAAGGTCTTTCTCATATCTTTTTGCCTTTTTCAGCATGCAGCTGCTATGTGGCATTATGCTGTTTCTTCAGAAAGCATGAGCAAAACCTGCTTTCTCTTGAGCACAAGGAAGAATAAACACAAGGGAAATGATGCTTGTTTTCTAAAAGGCCTATATTCTGTTATGCAAGGGCAAGCAGCTAGGAAGAGTTGATTCAGTGAGAAGTTTATGCACAGAAGAGTTAGCATTGTGATGTCCGTGCATGTGCAAATTTTTGTTGCCTACTTACTTCTGGCTAAACTTTTCCACCACAAGGACCAGCAATTTAATTTGGTAAGGAGAGGCATGCAGAGAGCTGGGCTGCTGCTCAAATCCTCTGACATGGCAGCAGGCAGACCTGGTCCCAGGGTGAAATACTCACAACTGGTTTCTCTCATTTATCTTTGTCTTGATTTCAGTAAAGCATTTGACACTGTCTGCCACAGCATTCTCACAGCTGAACCGAGGCAGTGTGGTCTGGGTGATTGAGTAGTGAGGTGGATTGGGAACTGGTTGAAGGGAAGTCAGAGAGTTGTGGTCAATGGGATGTAGTCTAGTTGGAGGCCTGTAGCTAGTGGAGCCCCTCAGGGAGAAGTACTGGGACCAGTTCTGTTCAATATATCATCAATGACCTCGATGAGGGCACAAAGTGCACTGTCAGCAAGTTTGCTGATGACACCAAGCTGGGTGGAGTGGCTGCCACAGCAGAAGGCTGTGCTGCCATTCAGCCAGACTGGGACAGGCTGAGGGTTGGGCAGGGAGAAATTTAATGAAATTCAACAAGGGCAAGAGTCTGGCACCTGGGAAAGAACAACCCCGGGGATCAGTATAGGTTGTGGACTGATCCATTGGAAGGCAGCAAAGGGGAAAAGGATCTGGGGGTCCTAGTGGATGGGAGGTTGACCATGAGCAGGCAATGTGCTCTGGTGGGCAGGAGAGGCAATGCCATTATGGGGTGGATTAGAAGGGCTGTGGTTTGTAGGTCGAGAGAGGTTCTCTCCCCCATACCCTACTCTGTCCTGGTGACACCACGTTTGGAACACCTTCTCCCTCTGGATTCAAGACCCCCCTGGATGCATTTCTGTGTGATCTCCTCTAGGTGATTCCGCTCTGGCAGAGGAGTTGGACTGGATGAGCTTTGGAGGTCCCTTCCAGCCCCTGACATTCTGTGATTCTGTGATTTAAAAGACAAGACAGCTTTGCACAACAATCAGACAGCAAAGCTGTCCTTTCATTCTCTCTAATTCCACCGTGCTGAACCCAGATAATTCACCTGCTCCTCTTGTGTATGTGCTGTAAAGGAGCCAAGTGCCATTCTCAAGAGCTGCTGCAGGCTGACAGTCCTGAAATTTGTGGCACAGACTCTTCCTTCTTGTAGCACATTCCACCGATGGCAGAATGGGATGCATTCAGAGAGAGAAATAAATGACATTAAATGACTGCGTGGTATATCCTGATTCTCACTTTCCAGACTTGCAGTAGAAACCCTGTTAAAAAATCATAAACAGTTTACAAATATCACTGGATTAACCTGGACTGTTAGTATTCAGGAAAGTAGCACAAGTGGTCTGCAACTTCATAGCCAGACCTTTTGATGTAACAGAAAAGGGAATGCTTTACTTTTTTTTTTTTTAAACACCAAATCCATACGAGAAATAATGGTAGAGAAAATTACTCAATTTCCCACAAAACAGCAGCAACTACTTCTACTTGCTTACCTCCCACTGTGTCTGCTTTGATGAAGTAATTACATTCCTTCTTGCTGAAATATTAGCATGAAATAATTAATATTTGCATTTAAAGCAATGTGTTTTTGAGCATCGTAGTTAGTACTATGTTAAAGTTGAAGTTGTTATTTTATGTTTCTGGTACCCCAAGGTTGTTCAGTCCAGCTGAAGTTTATTAAGTTGCTTTTTTGATTGCAAGCAAAAAACTAGCTTGTTTTGCAAGGCAAATAGTGAATTTGGGGTAGCACTATTTAGCAGCTTTTAAAGACTGGAGCTACATAGCAATTGCTCTGTGATATTATAGAGCTTTACAGTTTAGACTAATGCATAATCATGGATTATGATGGGCATGAAATAAGTTTGAAAAGCAGGGCAGCTGTTTGAGTGAGGCTTACTCCAACATACAATTTTGTGGGAGCAGAGAAGGTAGAGTCCATGGGAACCTCTAGGGAACTTTGGACGCTGAGTGATAGGAGAACAATTCATANCTCCAGCCATTGTGTCCCCAGCCTGTAGCACTCCTTGGGGTTGTTGTGGACAAAGTGTAGAACCCTGATGGGTTTGAAAGAATGACTGGCTTCCTCAACTGAGCAATTGCCTCTAGCTGTTGTATTTAAGAGGCATTAAACCTTTGATGAGCCGGAAAGATGCTTTGGAGCAATAAAGATTGAAAGTTAAAGAAAATGAGAGGTATGTTAAGCAAGTGAGGAAAAGCTGTGGGAAACACCAGAGTAGCTGGAGTAATATTCAAGTAAACAAAAGTAAATCTAGGAGACAGGGAGAAAGAGAATTGGTGTGATGAGATTGATAATATTTTTGTTCCACAATCTGGGATTTTTTCACTGTTTTGTGTTTATGCATATAAACATACCTGCACCAAACTGGGTTTGACTCCACTTACTACATTAAATTTTTCTTAATACTCACAAAAAAGTTTTGAGAAAAATACTCTAAATTATAACACCAGGTAACATGAATGGGTTTCTGTTAAAAGGGAAAGATCCTTAAGTGTAGTGGAGGGGTAATTAATTAATTAATTAATGTGAAATTATATTTTTCAAAATTTAATATTGTTTATTACTATTCAATATTCAGAACTCTCACCACCCAGATCACTAATTTTAATCAGTTCTTTGCATTGGTCATGGAAACTTTGTACAGGTTATAACAGGATCTAGCAGTAACCAGTAACAATATATAACATTGATTGAACTGGCAGAGAAGGTTGCTGTGGTTAGTGCACTGCTTGCGGTCAATACTCCGCTTGGCCACTAGGTGGACTCACGGAGCTCCTTTCTGCCTATGGCAGAAGGCAATGGTGAGTTACAAGAGGCTTGAAGTATTTACTCACAAAATGATCTCCCAATTCACAGGGCTAGCTACAGGTGGAGACAGTGCCCGAAGTACGTGGAGGGGTTGCTGTCAGTGGTCTCAAAGCTGTTAGAGGCTTTGGAGTTTCCCAGACTCTTTTCTCAGGCAGCTGGAGTCTGGCACAGTCTCTGACCTGGTTCCTCTTGACTCCTCTTGACTGCCTTGCAGAGGGGCAGGCAGGATGCAATGGCATGTGCAGGCTTGGCACAATGCCACGCTGGCTGTGCAGGCCAAGTGCCTGCAGGCATTTACAGCCTGTGCTTGGTCTTGAAGTTCCACAGAGCTCAGGATGCAATGAGGCAGTAGGAGCATGGTTAGAGAGCACAGATACAACATTAGATCACGTTGTGTCACCTGCTTATCATCTTTTATCAATATGGCCCAAAATTAATGGGCCTTTGGACACAGAATAGCCAATCAGGATGGCACTTTGCCAACCTTGACCATATTAGGTGAAGCCATAGGGTTGCTTTACCCTCTTTAGGGCAGAGCACAGCCCTTGCACAAGGCAGGCACAAGCTGAGCCTGTGTACCTTGTTTACCACAGGATGCAAAGGGCCAGGGTCCTCAGACTCAATGGCTCCAGGTCCTTTGTCCTCTTTCCCATGGCTGCTTCTCCCCAGAACAGAGGGAGGGAGAACTGAAAAACATCTCTGGGCAAGCAGGACATGCATAAGCCTATTTTGGCCTATTTAGGCCTACCATGACACTGAGTAAGCAGATGGTACATTAAATTCATATACACACAGCTTTCTAGCCTTTTGCCTCTGCTTGTCCTCAGGCAACTCTGAACTAGCCTGGAAAACTTTACTGACTTCATAAGCATTAAATATATTGATCTGTAGAAAGCTTTGGCGTCAGGCTGTCTGCAGCCTGTGTCAGGCTGTAGGGAAGGAAATGCTTTTGCTTCTCTTTACAGAATAAACAAAGTGCAGAACATTAGTAGGGTTTCCAATCACAGTGGAAGCTGGAGAGGCCAAGGGAATTAACTAATAGCTGCTGTAATGCAATTAGTGGGGAAGAGCTTGGCTAAGAGCAGCAATGACTCCTTTTAGCATCTCAGAAAACTTTAAACTGTATTTTTGGGAAAATTATTTGTTCAGCAATAACCTACATAGTCAGTATGTGCCTGCTCACCAGGGTCAGCACCCTTTTGGAGGAGATAAGTTACTCACCCTCTATGATTTATAACATCATGTTCTTCCCCCATAATGAGGCTCCCTTGATGTCAGTAATTTTTATTGAGCTTTGGACTGGTTTGAAGCTGTGAGAGGACCATATAAAGCCACTTAAATTTGCCTCCTATTTTTCTTTACTTTTTCAGTAAGTAGCTTTTAGGTTCAGTGGTTTGCTCCCATGAACCACTTTGGTGCTTCATCAGGGAAAAGGTTAGTTATGCAAATACTGCTCCCCTCACAATAGCTCATGCAAATTGTCCTCCATCATCTTCTCACAACAGGACAGAAGTCCAGCCTCCAGTTACAACAGGGATTGAACAGCTGTAGTTTTTCTGCCTGTAGTTTCACTGAAAATAATGTGACTTGGGTCACTTAAACCAATCTGGGTCACCAAACATAGTTAAAGAGTGTGACTGCTGTCATGAGTCACTTCTTTTCATAGAATGGTAAGGTTGGAAGGGACCTCAAAGATCATCTAGTTCCAACCCCCTGCCACAGGCAGGGACACCTCCCACTAGAACAGGTCACTCAAGGCCTTGTCCAACCTGGCCTTGAACACCTCCAGGGAGGGAGCAGCCACAACCTCCCTGGGCAACCTGTGCCAGTGTCTCACCACCCTCACTGTAAAGAACTTCCTCCCCTCTGCCAGTTCAAACCCATTGCCCCTTGTCCTGTCATTGCAAGACCTTGTCAATAGTCCCTCCCCAGCCTTTCTGTAGCCCCCTTCAGATACTGGAAGGCTACTCTAAGGTCTCCTGGAAGCCTTCTCCAGACTGTAGAGCCCCAGCTCTCTCAGCCTGTCCTCATAGCAGAGCTTCTGCAGCCCTCTGAGCTTTGTGGCCTCCTCTGGACCTGCTCCAACAGTTCAATGTCTTTCCTGTGCTGGAGGCTCCAGAACTGGGTTTCTAAATGAAGTATTTTACCAGTATGGCTTTTGTTATCCTTGAAATTATATTCTCTCATGTAGCTGTATGGTATCCTTTCTGTGGTAATGAAGGGAATTGGAAGCTGTCTTTTTCATTTCTTCAGTATGAGGGCAGCAGTGATTTACGTGGAGAAAACAACAGAGCTGCTTAGTCTGCCTGGCACTACTGGCTTAGGATCAGGTGAAGGCACGAGGTGCTGAGATGTGTGTGAGATAGAGGAAGAGCAGGAGAGATTTGAAGTTGTATCTTGAATTGAGTTGTATCTTGATGCTATTTGCTCTTTTATCAGTGTGACCTCTGCTATTTAGTAGAAACTTAAATGAGGAATATAGGACTGGAAGGGACCTCCTGTGTCATCTTGTCTTTCTTCTTGACATCACAGTTGCTGTGATAGATAAATCCCTTTGAGACGGCTGTCACAGTCCATCTTCAATTCAGTAGGGCTCTTTGCCCTGTATAGACTGGTTGTTCCCTAGCTCAGCTCCTGTGAAAATTAGAAGCTGCCTTCTTCTTAGCTAAAGCAAGTTCAAAACTGGTTTGTTAGTATTTGTTTTACTGCCACTATTGCCCTTTAGTGGAAATGATTTTTGCCTCTCTGTTGCATGTGAAACTTTCTCGGGTTTTATTTTTGTGGAAGTTAACAAACAGGCCTTTGAAACCTGTCTTTTCAGGTAAGTGGGGTGAGGAGGTCTCTTCTACTGTTGTTTTGCCATTTTTATTAGGGGCTCTATCTATTTTCTCCCTTTCTTCAGATGTTCTTTCTTGGAGATGTGTAAGGTGATGATTACTCAGCATTTCAAGTGATTATCCCACCAGTTTCTACAGGATTGATGCTGCCTAATGTAAACACATTTCTTGCTGTATCTTGGGCTGCCCTGCAGGGAGAGAGCTTGTTGATAGCTTGTAGGCATCTTGAGCAAGATGAATCTCTCCTAACTTTGTGCCTATGTGTCTAGACTAGTCACCTTGGGCTGTCTGCGCAGTCACTAGAAAGAAATAAGTAGAGCTATAGCAAAATTAATCTGACCTATTGTAGACATCTAATTTGCATGCAAAGGAATCACATCCTAAATCCCTGAGAGCCATGGAAGCCTAAAGTGACTTGTATTGCTGAGAATTTCTGCTTTTATCCAGGTCAGTCCTACTTCTTCTGACTGCAAGATTATACCCTGGGATACAGTGGTAATTCCTGTTGCCATCTATGAGTGCATGTACTTGTGTATACAGTGGCAAACTGCTGGAATACAGTGGTCTTGTTTCTCAATTCTTTATACATGAAATGGTGAAGACAAAAGCTAAGACCTGCCATAGGCCTGCTTTTACAAAATGGACCTGTTTTCTGTATGTTTCTGGAATAGCAAAAATATCTGGCTGGCTGATTCTGCACTTAATCTTGAAAAGTCATGGGTTTAGTGAGCTCTCTTCAAGACTTGAAGGTACAACTTTGTTATTGGCAAAGCAAGAATCTCTCAAAGATGGGGTTTTAAGTTACTTAAAGCTGTTAGATGTCAGACAAGGCAGTATCTGACTCCAAGGGATAGGAAAGCACAAAGATGACCTCTGGCAGTGTAAAACTTTCTTGTTAATGGAAAACACTTTCTACTCTACGACCTGTTAATTAAGGATCAAGTAATATCTTTCAGGGCCTAGAGCAGATCAAGAACTTTCAAGGTGAATTAGTCCTTGAAGGAAGTACAGCAGTGTTCAAAATGCTTGAAGGCCAGTTTTCTATCTCACACTAAACTCAAGGATCATCTTGGGCTTGTATTAATTTAATGGTCTAAATCAATCACTTTTCTAAGGAGTCAACAATGTCTGTACAGGCTTGCTGAGTGACAGCTATTCAGAACTATTTGTAGTATCCTGTTTGGGAATGCTTGACAATTATCCACAAGTCTTGTGAGCAGTCCATCAGGAAACATACTGAAAGCTAGTTNCTTCCAACCTTACCATTCTATGATTCCATGATTCTATGATACTAGTGGCCAGTGATGATCCTGAGAGTTAATGAGTCTACAGGTACTAAACTTGCTCAGCCTCCTGCTTGCTTGCCTTCCTCCAAGCAGAATTACCTATTCAGAATGACTGGTCCTTAAACCAAAGCACATTAGTCCTCCTGGGCTGGAGGGCAATGCAGGCTGGGGAAACACTTTCCACTTTGGGGAAAGGAGTAACTTGCTCTTTCATTTTCACACAGTGAAACAGTGCCTGTTCAGAGCTGCTCGGATACACAGAGAGGTGAGATGGATAAGGGGAGCAAAGAAGAAGTGTAAAGGGAATGAAATTCTGTGAAGGGTACTGAAAGATTAGAAATAGGTCTTGATAGAATTATGTTTTGGTCACACCATTCAGTGTAAATGGACATCCCACAAACAGATTTGTCCACCAGGATGAAAAATGAAGCATGTAGCTTTTGTGTGTTGCCACTTTTGTAGAACTTGAAATATTGATTTGTTTGCTTTCATGGCAGAGTTGCACTGAAATGGTGATAACATTCATCTAGTTCACATCTCCTGGCTGTGCATCACTTTGATGGTTTATGAATGGATAAACCCAGTTTTATTACAGTCTTTCTTATTCACAAGTCACTCTGCTGCTTGACTTGACCTGCATGAGCTTCACTGTACATTTGTGCTTTTGTGAAGGCAGACCTGAGAGATGCCATCCAGAGTCTGTGCTCCCATTGAGAAGCAGCTGCCAGAGCCTTTTGATATCACTTGCAGTTGCTCTTATGGTTGTGGGACTGAGAAATTATTTTTAGGGCAGTGTGGATCATCTAACACTATGTTTCTGTGTGCTGGTTTGAGGCTAATTGGAATATTTTAATGGAAAAAAATATAGGCTGTGAAAAGCAAACACTGGTGATGTCTACTTCACTCACCAGCTTGCTGAGATGTGTAAGAATGAGAACACAAACACAGATAAGACACTCACACAGAGAGTCTTGTTCTCTCTAGCTGTTTTGGGTCCAGACCTCTCTGCTAACCTAACTAACTACTCTGCTTCTAACTTCCCCTGGCCCATCCTCCAAACTCACCTTGCACGTAAGGCAAACCCTAGGGTAAGGTAGAGGGGTGAAAAGAAGGTGGAAGGGTGGTTGGGAGCCCCTCCTGGGGACTCTAATTTCTGGTAGGGGGATTGTGTTTCTGTATTACCTTTAACTTGTATATTTCTGTAACTATTCCTGTCTATCGTGTCTATATCTGCTTCTACATTGTGCTAAGCTCTAACTATAGCTTCATTCCTTAACTTCCAGCAGCTGAGTCTAGGCTGGGTGATTTTCATAGAGTGTGGGGGGATGGGGAACTCCCAAACCATCACATTCTGCTCAGTTTGTAAAACCTCGTGTAGAATCTACAGTTTTAATTAATAGCACTGCCCTGTAGTCTGATGAAGCTGTTCCCAGTTCTCATCAGTCTTTACCATTCATATCCCATTTCACCACCACTTCAGATCATGCTTTTCATTAACATTCCACTGCCAACCTACTTGAAGCCTGGTAAGCCAGCTACAAATGGTGAAACCTAATTTCGCCTCACTTGGATGTAGCTTCTGTCATAGCTCGAAAGCTGTGCGGTTTGCCAGAGAGCTCCTCTTTGACCTGGTTCTTTCATTTACAACCTAGCCTAGTGGAATTCCACAGTGGTAGTGTACCTTTAACCTTGGAAATAATATCTGTTGCACATGAGAGTATTGTAAAGACTTTAGTTTCAGAGGATCATGATGCTGGACCATCATTGTATCATTTGCTGTTACAGTCTAAGGATCACCATCAACCTTTAGAAGACTGTCTTTGGGGTTTGCCTTTTGTGATAATGAATTGACCTTGATGCCCTTTCCAGACAGAAAACTATGTTTGGAACCTACTGACTTTGCTTTGCTGGCTTTTAAAGCACTTCATTCTTGAAGGGAAGCAAGGTTTACCAGTGAAGTCGTGGGGTGATTTAAAGCTAGCTCTGTTCTGAGGGCTATCCTGCTCGTCCCGAGTCTGGTTTATATTTGCTGATTTGTGCAACACTCCCTCAGGTATCAAAAGTTAAATATTTTCATTGCTTTATGTAGACCAAGCCTCATCAGTAACACTATCTTCTGTAGTATGAGAAAAAAGAGCTTCCACCTTGTGATGGTTTGGGAGCTACCTGCCCCCACACTCTATGAAAATCATCCAGACTAGATTCAGCTGCTCGAATTTAAGGACTGAAGCTCTATTTACAGCTCAGCACAATATACAAGCAGATATATACATAATATACATGAATATTTACAGAGATATACAAGTTAAAGGTAATACAGAAACACAATCCCCCTCCCAGAAATCAGAGTCCCCAGGAGGGGCTCCCAACCACCCTTCCACCTTCTTTCCACCCCTCTACCTTACCCCTTACATGCAAGGTGAGTTTGGAGGGTGGGCAAGGGGGGGTTAGAAGCAGAGTGATTAATTGGGTTACACAGCAGAAAGCCAGCAGACACAGCAGCTTCCAGAGAGACAGATTCTCTACCTCATCTATATTTGTGTCCTTGTTTTTATACATTTCAGCAAGCCTATGAGTGAGGCAGACATCACCACTGTTTGCTTTTCACAGCCTAGAATCTAATTTTTTTTCATTAAAATATTCAAATTAACCTCAAACCAGCACACACCTTATTCCTGTGAACAAATACTCACTTGAGCTCACTTGAGCTTCTTGCCCTTGTCAGGGAATCTGAAATGCATACCTCAGGATGCATTCATGTAGGTGCTACAGAGCTGCTTCATTTCAGACTGGTAGCAAATGAAAAAAAATAAATCATAGGTTGTATAAGTTAGCTTGGGTTCACATGTCTATATCCACACATACTAAAAATACAGACTGGAAATGCAAACTGATACTTCTGCAGTTACTTAAAGTTCTCTTAAGACATCCTTTGTCTTCACCTGTGATTTGTTTGCTTTGGTTTCCCCGAAGTGACATACTCCACTTCTCTCTTATGACTCATTTTCTCACTTCTTGGATTTCTGGAGAGTTGCTGATTCTCATCAGGGAGTACTTGGGACAATAGAAATAACAATGTGAAAACTAATGCAGCTAGTGAAGTCCAATTCACTAATTTCTTTAAGAAATATAAGTAATAATTTCTTCCTGGAGGAGATGAGGACCAGGAGCAAGGATGCTTAATTCAAGTATAAATACTTTAGGAGTCAAACTTTTTAACCTATGTGTTTAAAGAGCTACAAAAGTTAGAAAACCTACTTGCAATCATGTCTCTTCAAATATTTCATGGAGGAGTGATGTGGGTTCTTGTAGTTCAGCTTTATGAAACCTTTAGAGGTTTCATAAATTTGTCACTTTGTGCTCAAAGGAAAAGACACCTGTGGACAGTGCAGAAATCAGTTCACCTCTACAGGTCTATTTTCAGTCTTGAGGACAGTTGATTAAACTGTTCTGGAGCCAAAGAAGCTGTTGGCTAAGATTATCTCATGAGACTATCTGATGATAAAATCCTAACAATGTGTTAGTCAAATCTGGTGTTTAATTAGTTTACAAATATAAGGAAGTGAAGCATGTTAATCTCTTTTTTTTATGTCTTATTTTGTTACTGTTCTCCAAAAATGCTGGGAACAGATTTGTAGAAGAAAGCCCAACTTTGCTTTCATGCTCAGGCTGACACTTTAAAGGCAATTTAACTTTTAAAGGCAATCTAACTTTGAAATGGAATTAATAGTAGTAAACTGCACATCAGCTGTGAATAGTGTGAGTCCCTTACTGACAAAAGGTTCATTAGGTAATTAATAGTGAGGCAAAACCGGAAAGCAATAGATTTTTTTAAGCAGAATAAAAGTTTTGGGTCAGTTGTAGTCCATGAAACTATCATGTGTACTATCTAAAGTTGCGGGGGGATCACCCCATGTAAGACTGTAATAACTTAACACATTTATGTTAACACATTTAATAACTTAACACATTAAATAAAGCTTGGCAATATTTAGGAATAATAATCCTCTCAAGGTGGGTTTGAATACAAATACAAGTTTGTACTTGAATGTGCATGCCTTGAGGGAAAAGATGTAAATACAATATATTAGATAGGCTCTCCNGATTCTGTGATTCTCTAAGAATGTGAGAGGTGTCATATAAAAGTCTCTAAAATAAGGCTTTTGGCCAGCAAATCAAAGGACCACATTCCTACTGCAAGATTTACCTGTATGTACCATTGGGCTACCTTCTTTTTTTTCCCCCCATACTCCAAACAACACTTTGTTCTGAGGTCCCAAATAAGTTGGTGGCAGAGAGCCATCAGCCTAGGATGATCATGATGATTGTGACTGAACTGGATGGGTTTGGTGTGTACAAACAAGACTCCTTGAAGGAGGGCCATACAGGAGCTTATTTCCAAGTGTGGGACAGAAGGCATTAGTGATCCCCAGCTTGGTACCACTTCTGCATTGGGAATACCTCTCCAGGAAGCCAGGCAAAATGTAAAAAACCTCAGCTGCAGGTATGGGCTGGGGCTTGTGTGTGAGGCCTTTGGGAGCAGCTTATTTCATGTAGGTGCCTTCTGAGCTGCATTCAGCTTCTTCCCATGAAGCACTCCAACTTGAGACCCGCAGATAAGATAAGGAGTGCTGCACTGACAATTCTTACCTGCTCATTTCTGTGAAGATGATGTGCTCACTGCTCTGTGCTTAGATGCCAATTGCATCAATCCTGGACTCACTCGAACTAACTAACCACAATAAATCCAGCTATAATGACAGTTATGCTGTGGCTGGGTCTGATACCTGTTTATATACCCTTTTTTTTCATGGGAAGAAGGTGAATCATGTTGAAATAGGCCTACAGATTTGCTCACCTGATTCCTGAAGGCAGGAGGCCAGAGAGTAGAGTGTATGTAAGCAGCACAAGAAGGGTTTCACCAAACATGAGATTGAAGTTGTAGTTCTCAAGGTCTCCTAACACGAGGCTGTGGTTAAAGCTAACCCTTTTGAAAGGCAAAAACGTTTGCAGACTTGAGGGCTGGCAGAGCATGCAGGAGTTGTGTGTGTGGCAGCTGCCATCCTCCAACACACACAGAGCTTCTTTCAGGGAAAGTGTTGACCTGGAGGAAAACCTACTTAACATGCCTTCGTGTTAGGTCGAGTGAGGGAACTTTGAGCAAAGGCAGCTCTGCAGACAGTGGCCAACAAACCTGTGCCATGCTTTTCTTCTGAAGGCTTTCTTTAGCCTGCAGGTGGGGCACCAGGCCGGGGGCTGGAACGTGGTCATTGCCTCTCTGCTCTGCTGGCTGACAAGCTCCTCTCGCATGCCACCCTGACTGCGGGAGGCAGGGAAACCTAATACGGAGAGAATGACAATAGCTGTGTTTGTGCCTGCAGGGGCATGTGTGCTGCTGCTGCCCTGAGGCTGCCCAGGGATAAATAAGGGGACAACCTGTTTACACAGCTGCGCCAACCCTGGGCACGCTGCGCCTGACGCCAGGGCTTCTGATGGAATGGGCAGGATCAGAAACGTTGTGAGGATTCCTGAAATGCCACATGTCTTCCACACCTCCAGAGGGGCAGGAATTCTGCTTTGAGTCTCTAAGGGGCAGGGGGTCCCTCCTCTGAAGGTTCTAACTCTGGTTAAGCAGGTGCCTTTTGACCAAAGCTTTGTGGAAGTGGATCCAAACTGAGAGAGAGAATAAGGAGTATCTCATGTTTATACTGATGCATTGAGGATAATCTGAAAATGAGTATCCACACAGACCATGTATGTTTCATACAAAGGTGTATGAAATACCATTTCAAATGGGAGGTAGCTTTCTCCAGTGCAATACATTCTCACATCATGGAAAAGAATCTCACAAATATGATCAAGAGAATCTGGTGCTCAAAAAGTATCCATAATCCAAAAATTATCCAAATAAATCATCCAATATGGTAGGAAATTAGTTTGATTGGATTTTGTTAATGTGAATTAGAAAAAAAAAAATAAAGGTTTCAGCATGAAAAGAATTAGATTTCAAATTAGATTGCAGCTTGAAATTGTTACTGAAATGGAAGAAACCCTGGGATTTTCCACTGGGTCTCATTTTAGGAATAGCTTTTATGAATGTTGTGATTTAGTTTCTTAACAGTAAAGCTTTGAAGCTTTACTGGTGAAGTCCACACTGTCCTTCACGTTGTTTCATTGTTCTTCTGAAGACTCATCCTTTATCTTACCAGGCTACAAGATTTGGGGCTCCGCTGCCTGCAGAAGAGAAGGCTTCCAGGAGACCTTGGAGTGGCCGTCCAGTATCTGAAGGGGGCTACAGGAAGGCTGGGGAGGGACTGTTGACAAGGTCTTGCAATGCCAGGACAAGGAGCAACGGGCTTAAACTGGCAGAGGGGAGATTGAAACTGGATGTTAGGAGGAAGTTCTTTGCAGTGAGGGTGGTGAGACACTGGCACAGGCTGCCCAAGGAGGTTGTCAAAGATCACATTGGGTGATTCTGTGCTCCACAACCTCCCTGGAGGTGTTCAAGGCCAGGTTGGACGAGGCCTTGAGTGATCTGTACTAGTGGGAGGTGTCCCTGCCTATGGCAGGGGGTTGGAACTAGATGATCTTTGAGGTCCCTTCCAACCTTACCATTCTATGATTCTATGATTCTATGATCTTTTCCAATTGCCATTAATTAACAAATAACATTGGAAAATAGATAAAAGTAATCCACACAAGGTGCATTTGCATTGGAGTAGAACTGCCTGAGCAGAGGCCGAGGAAGCTGGGGTTTTCAGCCTGGAGAAGAGAAGGTTCTGTGGGAAACCCTCCACTACCTGAAGGGGGCCTACAAGTAGGCTGGAGAAGGACTATTTACAAAGGACTGCAGTGACAGGCTGAGGGGCAGTGGTTTGAAATAGATTGAGTCTAATCCCCTGGCCAAAGCAGGATCACCTAGGGCAGGTTGCACAGGAATGCATCCAGGTAGGTTTTGAAAGTCTGCAGTAAAGGAGACTCCACAACCTCTCTGGGCAGCCCATTCCAGTGCTCCATCACCCTCAAAGCAAAAATGTTTCTCCTCCTTCAAGGCAGCACTTTCTGTGTTCCATTGACCCTCGCCCTTTCTCTGGGCATCAGTGAGAAGAGACTGGCCCCTTCCTGACACCTAATGTAGTTATGAACATTCATCAGATCCTCTCTCAGCCTTCTCAAGCTAAGCAGCCTCAGGTCTCTCAGACTTCCCTCATAAGAGAGATGTTCTATTCCCTTAATCATCCTTGCAGCCCTCTGTTGGACTCTTTCCAGTGCAGAGAGTCCTTCTCCATGAATCTGCTTTCCATCAGGTCAACCCTTGACCTGTACTGGTGCATGGGGTTATTCCTGGGGTTATTCTCACATTTGCTTTTGTTCATGTTGGTTTTTATTCAATGGCCAAGATGAGATCTCAAACTACTGTAACATTTGCTGTTTGGTCGAGGGTTTGTTTCAGGTTTTGGGGTTGGGTGGGAGGGTTGGTTGGTTTCTGGGTTTTATTTGTTTGCTTTTATTTGTTGGTAGTAGTAGTGGTAGTTGTTGCTGTTGTTGTTGATGTTGGGCATCATTATTGTTGGTTTTGTTGTGGCTTGATTTTCGTGAGTTTCATTTGTTTGTTTTCCCCAGAGCTCATCCAACTGCGGGAGAGCTTCTGGCTCACAGAGTGGCTTAGATCCATCTTGTATTATGCACAAAGACAGGAACTTTAGGGTAACAATGATTTCACTGCACCCTACATAAGACTTCATTTGGCAGTTTGCCTAACACATACTGTATCTACAAGGACAGAAAAATTGTTATACTAAAAACCCTCTAATAATTGCCTTCAATTTACATTTTTTGAGTATACTGTTATAAAGAAAGTGTCTAGAGTAACTATTTGTGGATGAAGACTTGCATTAGCCCTCAATTCTAAAGGGTAATTGTCAAATTGCTGGTGAAATGTTTTGCCATCAGGGCTACTTGCATAGAATCTGTCAGTTTGCCAAAGAACCTTTAATAACTCTCTTGTTTTTAGAGCACTTTGCTTTCAAACTGTGCGTGCTCAGACGGAATGCAAAGTAGGGACTTGTAAAGCAAAGTCATTCTCAGGGGCATTCAGAACTAAAGGGTCCTTTTATTTTATTCCTTTGGCAAGAAGCTGAATGGTAACTCTGGAGTAGTTTGGGCCACTCTTTGGAAGCCTGATGTATCTTTGAACTGGCTTCCACGCATTGAGAGTATGAGAATAGACTTACAAAAAAGGATACAGCACAACTGATGTGAACATTAGAGCACAGAACTGCTTGAGGTTCATGTTTATGCTCACTGTGTGGTCCATTCAAATTTCAGTGGTGGGGTTTTGTGTGATGGGTATGTTGCAGAGCTTTTTTTAGCCTCACAGGGTGCCACTTGCTAAGTGACCCTTCATTTATGCAAGGGACTCTCTGGTACCCGTGGTGGTAGGAGAGAAGAAACAGTGATGCTGCTTGGCTGTGAGCAACAAATACAAATAATACAAAACATATGCAAATCACACAGCAAAAGTGTGATGGAGATGAGATGTTGGTAAGGCAATGCTTACCTAGAGCCAGGTGGACACTTGACATGTGAGCCTGTGTATCTGGGTACTGAGCCCAGGTTGACTCTGCCCACAGCCAGCACAGACTCTGCCTTTATGCCTGTAGCCTGCCTAGTCCCACACTTGGGTACTCTGACTGTGAGTGGTGGTAAATTGGCTGAGTTTGGAGTAAATGTGTTTCCCAGATCTTCATCAGGTGCTTTAGCACTATATTTTTGCTTTCAGTTAAGTGTGTTTAACTCGCTCTTAAGGCTATAAAATTCTTCCACTCCCTGATGAAATTTGTGGCTTTCCAAGAAATCCTACAAGATTGCATTCTACAGCATGGGTGATATCCTAAGATTGCAGTTTGAATAGACATGATTGTATAGAAGTATTGTTTTGTTGATAGTGAGAAAACAAACCTAGGAATGGTATTTTTTACCTTGTGTAGGAAAGTCAGTAAAGTAACACAAGCTGGAGAGGTACCAAGATATTAAAGGAGAGCAGTACAAAATGATTGCTTTCTTTTAAATTCATGAATTTTCCATTTTAATTGACAAATATACTTGCTCATTACATTTTCATTAATAATGTGTAGAGCCTTATTGGTTGTGTGGTTTTTTTGGTGTTTTGTTTTGGGGGTTTTTTTGTGTGTGTGTGTGTGGTTTGGTTTTTTTGGTGGTGATTTGTTTTGGGGTTTGTTTTGGGGTTTATTTTGAGGTTTGTTTTGGGGTTTTGTTGTTGTTGGGTTTTGGTTTTTTTTTAGAGCAATACCAGTCTTATCACAAAATAAAAGTAATTATTTTAATGATAAAAAAGACCAAGGAAGAATTTGGTGCAGGTCTCTCTGTATTGTGGGTGAAATGCTAAGCATAAAGTCATGACTGGAGTGAACATGGGCTGGAGGACATGCATCCCTGCTCCTCAAATCTGCCAGGGTTTGGGGTTTTTGGTGGTGGTTTGTTTTGGAGTCTTGCTGTTGTTGTTGTTGTTGTTGGGTTTGGGGTTTTTTTTTAGAGCAGGACCAGTTTGATCACAAAATAAAAGGAAGTAATTTAATGATAAAAAAGGCCAAGGAAGAATTTGGTGCAGGTCTCTGTGTAGTGTGGGTGAAATGCTAAGCATAAAGTCATGCCTGGAGAGAACTGAAACATGGGCTGAGGGCATGCATCCCTGCTCCTCAGACCTGCCAGGGTTTGGGGTTTTGTGTGGTGGTTTGTTTTGGGGTCTTGCTGTTGTTGTTGTTGGGTTTTGATTTGGTTTTTTTTTTTTTTTAGAGCAGGACCAGTCTTATCACAAAATAAAAGGAAGTAATTTAATGATGAAAAAGGCCAAGGAAGAATTTGGTGTGAGCTTGTGCAGGTCTCTCTGTAGTGTGGGTGAAATGCTAAGCATAAGGTCCTGCCTGGAGAGAACTGAAACATGGGCTGGAGGGCATGCATCCCTGCTCCTCAGATCTGCCAGGGACAGCTGGCTCTGACTGCTTATAGCCACCTTGCACCACTTTTCTTCTTCATGCTACTAAGCTGACTGCAGTACAGGTTCAAGCAGATGGATGGTGGCTTGCACAAGGCTTGGTGGCCTATCCTCTGCTTTCTGAAGCAGTGATCTTTTCACAGTCACGTAAGGTGGGATCAGGTTTGAACACAAATTAGGCACAAGTTATGCCTCATGTCTTTGAACCACAGCGAATGTCCATCTGTTGTTTGAGTGCTATGTGGAATGCTTAACCCCTGCCAAATCCTTCTGCCTTTGAAGTCCATGGGAGTCTTGCCACCAGTTCCAGCTGGGATAGGATTTAACTGACAACATTTCTGTTTCCTTTGTTTAATAGAATTCGTATGTGGACTCTTAACAGACAACAATATTTACTTATGATTAGGGCTGGGTGAGAGGAGAGAGGATTTACAAGCAATATGTTCCTTTGGCCTAGTACTGGAGAATTGTACAGGTCACTAGGCAGTTTGGGGATTATAATGCCAGTGAAGTTTTAATCATAGAATCATAGAATGGTAAGGTTGGAAGGGACCTCAAAGATCATCTAGTTCCAAGCCCCTGCCATAGGCAGGGACACCTCCCATTACTACGTCTTTTCTCAGTTCCTTTTAGCAGTCATTTAGTGGTTGCATGTCTCAAAAAAGGAAGATTTAATTACATGAACGTGGACATCATACCAATTGTTTAAAAAAAACTAAATCAATTATCCACATAGTGCCACTTTTCCTGAACAGTGAAGAAATATTCACCCTTGTCATGAAAGACAATTGAATGATTCCATAGACACTCCTTGTGTGGAGGTGACTGTTGAAATATTAATAAGCCCTTTGGAAATACAGAGTTCTACACTTGTGGAATGTATAGTCTTTTAATTTTTGGGTCACTTGCATGCTTGTTATGTGTAGTACACTTTTAAGCATATGCTTAGGTATTGCCTGCATTTAGCATTTTCAAGGTCTGTGATTGCACCATATGCTGCCACAAGGAGGATTAGGCTGTCAGTGCTGTGTCAGAGTGGCATGGAATAGCAGTTTGGTGCATAATTAAAAGCATATACTCAGAAATATTCATTAGGTGACTGGATTTGTGTTGATTATTCAGAATAAGTGCATATCCAACTACAGACTTTGCATGCGTGTAAGAAGCATGCATACACTTAAAATATCACAAGCATATAAGACACTGAATGAAAAAATATGGAAGGATGAGCAGAAAGAGTCTGCAGATCGAATTGTGTGCCCAGAACAGATTAGGGAGAGGGGTTCTGGGCAAAGTGCTTTTGTGTTTACTGCCTCCTCCTCGTTCTTAGTGCCTCCCTGTTCCTGTCACACAGATTAGAAATGGCTGGAGGGTGGATTCAGAAAGCTCTTGAAGACCTTTGCAGCAGCCAACACCTATGAGACATAGAAGCATGTCTCTCTTCATGCTGGGTTAGCAAGGACAGGCTGTGGAATAATTTGCAGATGAGAAGAGATGACACTCTTCTGGTACATGCTAGATTTATTCATGGTGGGAGAAATAAAAACTGCCCTAGAGCTTCTAGAAGGCTGGTCCTATGAGCCACTGCAGCTCTGGCACTGGATGAAGAAGGAGGTCTAAACTGCCCAAGATAAAGCCTATTCTGCTTTCTCCTGGCAGGAAAAAATAATAGTTGAGGGAAATCTCCTTTTACATTTGTTTTTTTCACAACCCAGAAATGCAAGTCATAATAAGTGATGTAGGTTTGATCCAAAATCTCCAGCTGCTGTTTTAAGGAGATTTTGTGTATGTGGGCTCATGCTGTAAATGTAATAGATGACATAAAATAGATGGTTCCAGACTATGAAACTATAGCTCATTGTTTAGAGTGCTGGAGAATTTAACATAAGACTTAACTGTACTTCCAAATGCTGTACTTCAGTACCTTGATGTCTGCCCCTCACTGATGAGATGTAAACTCTCATAAACAAAAAACTTGTGCTTGGTCTGTTTGGTTGTTTTTTGTTTTTTTTTCCTGGCAGATACTAGATGGGAGCTCAGGTGCTTATCAATATAGAATATGACCTAAAAGCAAACACATTATGATTTGAGGAGGAATCATTGTAACTGTAGAAAGGATAATTATTGCTAATCTTCATGGGATTGTTTATACCACCTGTGTGGTCTGAGTTTCACCTGTTAGGGTTTTTTTTGTATCACACTGAAGCTGTTGAACATACTGAAGCTTCTGACTTACAAACCTGAAAAGCAGAACCATGGTTTCTGTTTATAAAGTTGTATGTTACAAGTTGCNGGGTGGAACTAGATGATCTTTGAAGTCCCTTCCAACCTTACCATTCTGTGATTCTATTATTCTATGTAAGACTGAATACAGAATTTGTCATGCTTGCCCTGTGCAGCTGCTAAATATTTCATACCAAGCACTATTTTAAGAATCTGATTAATTATTTAAAGATCAGTTCTTCTTTACAGGATATGAGAGATTTGTGAGTGGCAAAGGCTAAATTGTATAGAATATTCTTGCCAAACCCACTTCTTGATAGCAGTAATCCACTAAAGCCAGATGTATAGGAGCAGGGATAATAGTAAGTTTAATCTTCAAGATAAAACTAGTTGCTATAAGAGGGATTTATGAACAACCATTTAGACCAGCTTTGTGGTCTGTTAGGTTCTGTGTCTTGTCACTGCTGTGAGCCACTTCCAGATCTTTCTGAGAAAAGTGAAAGGCATCCATGTATTGATCTGATAATAGGTAATTTTAAAAGGTTCTTATTAAAATTAACTCATTACAGAAATCTGACTGCTTTTCCTTTATCTTCAAATAGATCATACTGGTTTATTTTCAGCTGCATTATATGCTGCTGAGGTCATGAATAAATAACACTGCTTCTGTTTAATGAAAAATTTATCCTTGATAAGATAGAACACAAACTGACACTAAATATATGAACTGTGGAGGTATCAATTATGAAATACATGTGTGAAAAAATACTGACATTTTAAGGCTGAGAAAGTTGGAATTGCTCAAGCTGGAGAAGGCTCTGGGGAGACCTTATTGTGGCTTTTCAATACTTAAAAGCGGGCCTGAAAGAAAGATGGGGACAAAGTTATTAGCAGGGCTTGTTGTGACAGGACAAGGGGTAATGATTTTAAATTAAAAGAGGGTGGATTTAGACAAGATATAAGAAAGAAATCTTTTAGGATGAGGGTGGAGAAGCAGCAGATGCCTCATCCCTGAAAACGTTCGCTTCAGGTTCAGCTGCAGCAACCTGGGGTAGCTTAAGATGGCTCTGCTCATTGCAGAAGTCTTAGGCTTCTTAGGTGACAACAGTCCCCAACCCAGTCCTAGTAGCCCAGCCTTACAAACATTGCAGTGCACTGACAAAGCCACATCACAGATTACATTATATTGCTGCTTTTTAAAGTTCCTGCTAACGACCTTTTACTCTACCTAATTTCTAACTACTATACTCTAGACACTTTCTTTACAAAGCTTTTTCATCAGGTGAGATAATAGCTGTACTTTTTATTCATCATTATATTTTGTAATGCATATTTTTCCTGTAGTTAAAGAAGTGAGAATTTTCTTGACTAGGAAAAAAAAAAAAAAAAAAAAAAAAGAAGAAAAGTAATTGGATCTATGGGTTTGTACCCTAAAAACTAATGTCATACCCTTTGAAATTTTTGAGTTGTAAGATAGGTTTTCCAGCTAAGCAGCAGTAGATGAAAGACTGTGCAGAGTTTACCTAGAGCATGAGATCATAGAATCATAGAATCATAGAATGGTAAGGTTGGAAGGGACCTCAAAGATCATCTAATTCCAGCCCCCTGCCATAGGCAGGGACACCTCCCACTAGAACAGGTCACTCAAGGCCTCATCCAACCTGGCCTTCAACACCTCCAGGGAGGGAGCAGCCACAACCTCCCTGGGCAACCTGTTCCAGTGTCTCACCACCCTCACTGCAAACAACTTCTTCCTAACATCCAGTTTCAATCTCCCCTCTGCCAGGTTAAACCCATTGCCCCTTGTCCTGTCATTACAAGACCTTGTCAATAGTCCCTCCCCAGCCTTCCTGTAGCCCCTTTGGTTAGCAGTATTAAAGAAAAGTGAGAGTTTTTTGGCTTCATGTGTCAAAGTGAACAACATATATGAGGGTCTTTAAGGTTTAAGCCTCATTTCATGTAGAAACTTATCCATACGGTGCTTGGGGCACCTGCACCATCTGATTTTTAAAAAGAAAAAAAGATGTTTTCCACATCTTCGTGCTCTCTGCCTTTTCAACTTTTTCCTTTCTTTTTCACTTTCCCTTCTAGTCTTTTTCTACATTTGTTTGGTGGTCTTTGGGTGGGTTTTTTTTTCCTTAAAGCCAGATCATTTCTCCCACTGCTTGCCTAACAGCTGGTTTTCTGCTTCTGAGGACAGGGCATCTCTCGGTGAGACAGGTCAAGCTGGCAGATGTTCCCACTCTACACTGGATTTCAAAGGACCAAAGAAGCAAAGCTTTTTTTAAAATTTGTCTTGGTCTCACCTCACATGTGATAACTTCAGGACAAGGAACACAAGGAGGTTTCAGCTGCTTCTGTTTAAAGGCTGCAGGACAGAGGGCAATGCAGAACAAGGTTCAGCTCTGGGTTGGGTATGAATTTTTGCCCATACAACTCCTTGCAGCAATCCCTATCACCGGGGCCTGAAGCTTCTCTCACCTTACTACCTTGGGGTGACAGGTACAGCAACAGTTACCCACATAGGAAGTGATGCTGACAGAAGCCAAACAGGTGTTTCCTTCATAGGAAGCAGGGAACTTGTGGAATAAAGAGGGGGTGCAGAGTGAGGATTGGATCTAACCCAAGTAGTCAGCTGTCTGTTACCTCTCATGACTTCACAAAGCCCTTCTCCAGCAGCACCAGCTGCACTGGAGTGCTGCTCTTTGGGGAATGCCATCTGCATCAAGTCTGCTTCACCTGATTGATTGCACCTGAGGTTTCCTCTGCTCTTTAGAGATGGCTGCAACAGAGACTTTCAAAGGTGAATGCACTAAATCTGTCCTATGCCTAATGTTGTGTGTTTTTTGCTCTTAGTGTGGGTGTTTCTGGGTTTGGGGTTTTGGTTGTTGGGTTTTTTGGCTTTTTTTGGGTGGAGTGGGATGTTGGTTGTTTCAGTTGTGGTTTTGTTCTCATAAGCCAAGTTATCCTATTCTGTTACCACAGATAATTAAGTTGGTTAAGTGCTGCCTTTTGTGGAGAATTGTGCCAGGATTTACTAATAGGGATAAGGTATGCCCTGTTGGGTGTTGTGGATACACTGGTTTAGGTCTTGCACAAGGTATCCCCTGTTGGGTGTTGTGGATACACTAGTTTAGGGCTTGCACAAGGTCTCCCCTGTTGGGGGTTGTGGAAACACTAGTTATG
>WBNM01015667.1:0-23331 GCA_013399055.1 Ramphastos sulfuratus | reverse complement strand
ACAAGGTATCCCCTGTTGGGTGTTGTGGATACACTAGTTTAGGGCTTGCACAAGGTACCCCCTGTTGGGTGTTGTGGATACACTAGTTTAGGGCTTGCACAAACACATTTAAAGTGCTGCTGGTGGTAATAAGATTTCTGTCACTGAATTCTACCAAGTCCAGAATTTTCCTGGTGGCTCTAAGAGAGGTCTAGTTTTGCAGTTATTCTTCAGTTTTGTACTTACCTTGTCTGTGACCCATGTTTAACCCAAGTGCTCTTGATATAAAGTTTTCTATATAAGCTCTCTGATTTTCTGTCTCAGCTTGACTGCTTAATCAGGAACAGGGCTTGCAAACAATTCTTCAGTGGGCAAGAGAAATGTGTGCTTAACATGACTGTAAGTGTGAAATAAGCACTGTTCTGCTAAAAGTTCCAACACAGCTAACCCACTCTATGTGTGACACATGGATATTGTCCCATCCCCCAGTTTCTTAGCCTTCCCACGGCTGCTGCAGCTGTAAGTAGCCCAGTCACACGATATGCTTGATCACTGTATAGGATCTGTGATGGCATTTTGCAGTTAGGGTTGCTGCATTCCCTAGCATGCCTCAAAGTGAAATGAGACAAATGCCATGTTCAGCTGTGACATGACACCTCAGCAGTGGTATGCCTTGAGGAAAACCAAAGTGTGGCAACCTTTCAGTAGTCCAGGAAGGATACTACGTACCAGCAAATATTCTGTTTTCAATTCTTATTTAAGTGGTTTGTATGTTCTTGATGAGCTTCCCATATGAGGAACATGAATCTGTTCCTGTCCTCTGACTGTAGCCCCCGGAGTTGCCCTGATTCCAGCATGAAAGAGAATACAGCTCATAGTGTCCTGGAGTATGGAGAAAATAATAGAATAGAATCATAGAATGGTAAAGTTGGAAGGGACCTCAAAGCTCATCCAGTTCCAACCCCCTGCCACAGGCAGGGACACCTCCCACTAGCACAGGTTACTCAAGGCCNAGTGAGGATTGGATCTAACCCAAGTAGTCAGCTGTCTGTTACCTCTCATGACTTCACAAAGCCCTTCTCCAGCAGCACCAGCTGCACTGGAGTGCTGCTCTTTGGGGAATGCCATCTGCATCAAGTCTGCTTCACCTGATTGATTGCACCTGAGGTTTCCTCTGCTCTTTAGAGATGGCTGCAACAGAGACTTTCAAAGGTGAATGCACTAAATCTGTCCTATGCCTAATGTTGTGTGTTTTTTGCTCTTAGTGTGGGTGTTTCTGGGTTTGGGGTTTTGGTTGTTGGGTTTTTTGGCTTTTTTTGGGTGGAGTGGGATGTTGGTTGTTTCAGTTGTGGTTTTGTTCTCATAAGCCAAGTTATCCTATTCTGTTACCACAGATAATTAAGTTGGTTAAGTGCTGCCTTTTGTGGAGAATTGTGCCAGGATTTACTAATAGGGATAAGGTATGCCCTGTTGGGTGTTGTGGATACACTGGTTTAGGTCTTGCACAAGGTATCCCCTGTTGGGTGTTGTGGATACACTAGTTTAGGGCTTGCACAAACACATTTAAAGTGCTGCTGGTGGTAATAAGATTTCTGTCACTGAATTCTACCAAGTCCAGAATTTTCCTGGTGGCTCTAAGAGAGGTCTAGTTTTGCAGTTATTCTTCAGTTTTGTACTTACCTTGTCTGTGACCCATGTTTAACCCAAGTGCTCTTGATATAAAGTTTTCTATAGAAGCTCTCTGATTTTCTGTCTCAGCTTGACTGCTTAATCAGGAACAGGGCTTGCAAACAATTCTTCAGTGGGCAAGAGAAATGTGTGCTTAACATGACTGTAAGTGTGAAATAAGCACTGTTCTGCTAAAAGTTCCAACACAGCTAACCCACTCTATGTGTGACACATGGATATTGTCCCATCCCCCAGTTTCTTAGCCTTCCCACGGCTGCTGCAGCTGTAAGTAGCCCAGTCACACGATATGCTTGATCACTGTATAGGATCTGTGATGGCATTTTGCAGTTAGGGTTGCTGCATTCCCTAGCATGCCTCAAAGTGAAATGAGACAAATGCCATGTTCAGCTGTGACATGACACCTCAGCAGTGGTATGCCTTGAGGAAAACCAAAGTGTGGCAACCTTTCAGTAGTCCAGGAAGGATACTACGTACCAGCAAATATTCTGTTTTCAATTCTTATTTAAGTGGTTTGTATGTTCTTGATGAGCTTCCCATATGAGGAACATGAATCTGTTCCTGTCCTCTGACTGTAGCCCCTGGAGTTGCCCTGATTCCAGCATGAAAGAGAATACAGCTCATAGTGTCCTGGAGTATGGAGAAAATAATAGAATAGAATCATAGAATGGTAAAGTTGGAAGGGACCTCAAAGCTCATCCAGTTCCAACCCCCTGCCACAGGCAGGGACACCTCCCACTAGCACAGGTTACTCAAGGCCTCGTCCAACCTGGCCTCGAACACCTCCAGGGAGGGAGCAGCCACAACCTCCCTAGGCAACCTGTGCCAGTGTCTCACCACTGTCACTGCAAAGAACTTGGCTTTGATATTTCCATCAAAGGATCAATTTTATAGGGTGTATTTCCTTGCCTCCAAAGACCAGTCACAAAAGATGAAACAGTGGTCAGCCCTGCACACTCTGAAGCCATTAGATCCTGCACAGGTGATGTAACATAAATGGTAGAACTTCTACTTATTTGCAAGCAAGTTACTACTCATCTGAACCCAGTTTTGTGACACAGAATTTATATAATTTATTACATTGCTGAAGGAAGTAAAACATTATCCACTCACATAAAGATTGGAAAGCAACACATGATATTTATTGTGTCATAGTCAAAGTGTAAGCATGTGCTCTACAACTCTTGTAGACAGAATTTGGTTTGGTCAAAGTGAATATAATCAGTTAATTTGTATGCACAGCTAAAATTACTGGAGTACCTTCCAGATAAGCATTCATTTAGGGAACTGTGGCAACTGCATAATTAGCTGTAGGTATGGCTTTAATTGCAGTCTGTAGCCAATAAAGAATATGTTTGGTCTACAGGAAGAGGCAAAGTAATAGAATATGTGCATGAGGCAGTTGAGTGTTTAAAATGCTGTTTGCAAATAGAAGCCATTAAAAAAGTGAATTGTGCCGGGAAATGGTCCCAAGCCATAAAATATTTATTGATCATTAAGTTGTGTAAGAGGTATCTTGTATCTAAATATGTCCCCTTTAACTTCCATGTGAGGAGAGGAAAAAAAAATAAAACAAACCCACAGCTTTTCTTAAAAGTCAGGATGTAACAAAGTATTTGCATTTTATGGAGGGTGTGGTGCAAAATCAAAATGCCCAACCAATAATTTACTAATAAAATTTGCCTTAATGATTGCATTAATGTTAAGATTTTGCCAAGGTAAGTTAATATAGAAAACCATATCTCTTTTGAGGATGTGTCAGGTATAGGATATGGTACTACTGCTTTTATATTAAAGTTACTCTTGTAGTATAAAAGAATATATTTACAATGTGGAGCACAAGCCCTATGAGGGCTGAGGGAACTGGGGATGTACAGCCTGCAGAAGAGGAGGCTCAGGGCAGACCTCATTGCTCTCTACAGCTACCTGAAGGGAAGTTGTAGCCAGGCAGGGTTGGGCTCTTCTGCCAGGCAACCAGCAGCAGAAGGAGGCGACACAGGCTCAGGTTGTGCCAGGGGAGACCTAGGCTGGATGTTAGGAGGAAGTTCTTGCCAGAGAGAGTGATTGGCATTGGAATGGGCAGCACTGGTCCTGGCACTAATTAATTTCAAAATTAATATCTTAAATTTCTGAAAGACAGGAATATGTACCCACTGTTTCAAAATATTTGCTAGGAGGGAAGGCAAAAATCTGGGAAAAAAAAAAAAAAGGAAAAAAAAAGGATTAAAAAAAAGGGGAAAAAAACTCTTTTTGTTTTTCCTTCTTAAATTGTTGTTTTAAGCAAACTAGTCCCCAAATAAAGGAATGAATGAAGCTTAAGGAGGAAATATGCACTTGCTATAAGTGCTAGATGGTGTTTCTTTGCATTGAAATATTTTGTGCTCTCAGACCTCATGATAATTTGCCTTTACATTCTTTTTATGGATATTTTGGGTTCTTTCCAACTGTTCACCCCTAGAAGGTGATTTCATAGCAAGTAAAGAACATAGCCAAACAAGAGTATTACACAAAAGGTCTGCCTGTAAAAGATGCACTCAGGGTATCAGTTTCATCATGTATTTGAAATTTTTGTAAGAGATTTGGTAGAAGCACTAAGGTTAATCTTTTGCTTATGAAAGTAGTCATATTTTATTCACTCTGGATTGTTACTGCATAGTAGTAATAGAAGTGCACCCCTCAGTTTCCAGTGTTTTAAATGCTTTTTGCAGACCTCAGTGTTCAGTTTCCTCTTCCAGAATGTCTTGATCACTGCTTGTAGCCTTGGTGGAGAAGGGAATGCTTAGAAGAAGATTTTCTCTGTCCTTCTAGCAGGGCAAGCCTCTGCATCATACTTACTGTGCTGTATGATGACATCTCTGCCAGTGTCCAAAATGGTGCAAGGAATGGTGAGACCATTACCTTTCCTCCTCAAATTTGGACCTGAGGAGTGGGGCAAAGCAGGCACAAATGTACCTATGGCACTCCTGTGTAGGTCTCACTTGTCTTTCATAGATAAATCAGCTGTTGTCCAGGCTCTTCAGTATCAAACCCAGCCAAGACCTAACTAAACATAACCACAGGTTTGTTACAAATTAAATGTTGTAAAACACAGGAATCCATTTGTTTATTTTGCTTATTTGCACCAATAGTCAAAGGAATGTACTGATGAAAGAGTCTGCCTATCAGTCCCCATCCAGTCCTCTGCAATCACAGGCAATTGTGCCAGTGTGGTGAGTCCTGTACTATCTGTTTTATGTTTGCAACACATAAGGACCCATAAAGCTTGTTTGGGTTTTGGGTATTTTTTAAAACAAATTGACTCTACAGTAAAAATGAAACCCCACAACTGTTACAGTTTCCCTCCCTACAACACAGTCCTTGCCCAGAAAATCTGGGAGGAGCATGCACTATGCACACTCAAGCCCTGGTTTGGAACAAGACTTGGTTACAGCAAAACTTATTGTTTTGGACCCTATGCTGACTTTGTACCACGTGGCATTGGCACTGCTGCCATACTAAAGTGATACTGTCACATGTTTAATGGATGCACCTGTTACCTCTGGGCCAGGTAACACTAGCTGTAGGTCTAACACATTGCTCTAACTTGGTGAGACTCCTTTCTCCATTGAAGGAGATGCTTTTCTGCTCTCTAATCTATGTTTAGGCTCTTGTTCTGAAACAAGAAGTTGCGCAGGAGTCTTTGACATGAATTCATCTTCTGTGGTCTTCTCTCAAGTGAAGCTGACTTCCATGCTAATCTGTTCTGTGCAGCTGTCAAGCCACTTGAAAGACTTATTAATCCTTGCCACAATAGAAAAGTGACACCTGAGCAACAGCAAACTGCTTTTGAATGTTTTCTGAGGTATTGCTGGTATTAATGGCCAGATTTATCATTTTGTTTCACTTCTCGTTGCTCTGTTCTTCTTTTATTCTCTTCATATATGGAGATGTTTACAATCTAATTTACACAGCACCTTAGAAAAGACCTCCATTATTTTGAGCTAGATTGCTGTCTACCACAGTGTTTTTTCTGAACAGAGCACTGCTGTGTGTTCCAGTGCTGAAAGAGGAAGAATTGCTGGACTTTGTATTAAACACCAAGCCAAGGCTGAGAAAGTACAAAGGTTGCCTAGGTCCTCTAACAGGACTGGGCATATGGGGGTGAGGCAAGCACATGTGAATATACATCCTTTTGACTGTCTAAGTTGTGAAAACCATATGGCTGCACCAGCCTTTAGCCATAAATTAACTGAAAGGAAGATTTGTAATGGCTGAGACCAAGACGCATCTTAATGCAGTTTAGGGAAGCAGAACCTGGCAGAGTTTGTATCCCACTAACTGATCAGAGATGACATAGATGACATCTGTTCAAAGATGGTTCTTTGAACTGCATTAGAAGATGGTGCAGAGATTTAGGAAGGCCTGATGGTAATGTATGGTAGTGACAGCATGAATGCATACCACGTAGGGAACAGTGGGACAGTTGTCATACTTACATGCTGGTATCAGTTCTTACCAGAACACCATGTCAGCATTTTTGGAAACTGAATTCATAGAATCATAGAATCATAGAATGGTAAGGTTGGAAGGGACCTCAAAGATCATCCAGTTCCACCCCCTGCCATAGGCAGGGACACCTCCCACTAGCACAGGTTANGACCCGCTCCAACAGTTCCATGTCCTTCCTGTGCTGGGGGTTCCAGAACTGCACACAGGACTCCAGGTGGGGTCTGATAATCCAGTAATTATGATTTACTTGCCAAAATACAGAAATAAATTAATAAAAAATCAGCATGAAGCAATAGGTTGCACTTTGAAACCAGCTGGAGACACAGAAACTTTATTATAGTATAACCAGTATGCTGAAGGGTTTGGTTTTTTTTTTGAGAACCTTGGAAGTCCTCTGACACTTCAAGCCAAAATGTTATGATCTGGGATGGAATTATGTGCTCAAGATGACATATTGGGGGGGGGTGTCTTGAAGTCACAAACAGATAGCTAGATGTAGGTAGTGTCTACCCTCAGGAGCTTATGTGAGAGACTTAAAACTCTTTTTTTAAGAAAAAAAAAAAGGCTTTGATAAAATAGTATTTGAAAAGCCATTTGCAAAGAAGCCCATCTCAGGATACAAGTCACACAAGTCAGGTGTTTGATGTAGCTGTTTTTAATACAGCACGTGGTAAAGGTACTGAGTTATATTCCCATTAGCCAGTGTGCTCTCCCTCCAGACCTACAAGAAATACGTCTTTGTTTTCTGCCTGAGGCTGGGAACAGTCTCACAGATGCAATTTAGGGGACAGGAGATGAGTGAGACTCTCAGCATCTTCTCCAGTGACCAGTCAGAAATGCTGTCTGCTGACTCCTCTGGCCCCAAAGCAAAGGGGCAGGACTAGGAGCCTCTATAAATAGCAGCAATTTAACAATGTTTTTTTTTCCTAGGAAATGGTCAGTAAGGGAAAAGGGGAAGGTAAGGAAAGGGAAGAGCACAAGATCTGCTGTATGGCAGAGGGAAGAGCACAAGATCTGCTGTATGGCAGAGGGGCACAGATCAGAGAGTGAAATTAAGGGTCTTTGAAGGGCCCTTAAGATCAGTGCTTGGGGAAAATAAAAATATGAGAGATATTCTATCCCTCTTGCCTCTGTGTGTGTGTGTCTTTGTCAATACATGACCAAAGAGAGTGACAACACAGATATACTGTTTGTGGATTGTAGCATAGCAGATTGTTTGATCTTCTGATGAAGATATAATACAGGGTTGTTATTTCCCTTTCCACTGCATTGAGAAACTCTGAAAAAAAAATGTGTTTTGTTTAAAAAAAAAAAAAAAAAGTGCTTGTGTTAAAGGCAAACTTAAGATTTCCATTTTCCAGTCTACTGCAGTCAGGTGTAAATGCTGTACTGATGTCCAAGAGACTCAGAGAATGAGTACTTTAAGTGCTAGCTAATTTATTGTGACGTTGGGAAAGGCTGTGGACGTTGTCTGCATGGACTTTAGGAAATCCTTTGGCACTGCTTGCCATGGCATTCTGCAGAGAACCTAGCTGCTTATGGCTCTGGTGTGCTCTTTGTTGGCTAAAAGTGGCTGAATGAGCCCAAAGAGTGGCATCTAACGGAGTTAAATCCAGATGGTTGGTGGTCACAAGTAGTGTTCCCCAGGGATCAGTTTGGGGACTAATCCTGTTTAGTATCTGAAGATCCAGACAAGGGGATTGAGTGCACCCTCAGTAAATTTCCAGGTGACACTATGCTAAGGAAGGAGATATATTTTTTCGTAGAGCTAAAGCAATCCTCCTCTGCTGCCTTCTCGAATCCTTTCTACTGGTTCCTGTTATCAAAGGCTGTGCTCTCCTGAGCAGCACTGCCCATGAAATAGTGCAGTGCTTCTTGTTTCTGCAGCATTGAGAGCTTCCTGCTCTTGCTGTGAGATCTAAAGCTTTTTTGGCATTGTTCAAACCAGCTTTAAAAATAATGCCTTATTACTGGGTTTAAATGTGTTTTCTGCAAATTATTTCTATATAATTCTACTATTTAAAGATAAAACCCCCAAAACTGCAAAGGTTCTTTCATGGGATACTCAAACCTAAAACCTCTAATGTTGCCTGACCATGTATTCAATTACTTATGTAAAGGAAATTAATCCAGGAGCACCTTGGTTTATGGAGGACCATAAACCTCTCTTCTCTTGGAAAATAAAGTTGTGTAAGCTAAGTGTTAGGTTAAAAAATATTTCTTAAATGTCCACCAAAATGTCTGAGAGATCAGAATATTTTGAATGTCTTTGTATAGATAAGGAATATATGAATTTTGCTTACAAATTAAAAGTCTGAAGTCACCCATGTTAGTAATAAAGTAGAAAAGAGGAAATCTGAACATGTAGAGCTCTAGTGTGTGAGAGGTGACCATCACTTACAGGGCTGGGGAATATGGAATACCAAATTCCATACTCGGCTGTCCTGCTAAGGCTGCATCCATCAGGACATATCCTCGAGAGGGCAGCACACCTGTCACATGCCAGGACCAGAAGAAAGCCTCATCCCTGTTTGATGTGTGGTTGCTGATGGGAAACCAGTGCAGCATGCTCATTGCTTACATCCAGGAGCATGGAGTCAGACCACAGCTGAGGGAATCCCAGCCCACTGACATCCAGTGGCTGGAGATGTACCAAAAGAGCCAGGGAGGTGAGAGGCTCTCTGTCTCCCATAACTTGAGTAAAGAATTCCCTTTGCTGTACTTAAAATTCAAATACTATTTTCACTCTGCGAAGAAGGATCCTGCAGGCACCAAGTGCAGGGAAGGTGCTTAACAAGTAATAAAAAATGGCAATTACCACTGATTAGGTCTGGGCAGGTAAGAAGAAGAGGAATACTTTGTGAATATTTAAAACCTTAAATGTATTGCAAGCAAGTCCCTCCATGCAGTATTGTTAATTACCTAGACAATAGAAGCTGTGCAATTGCCTTCAGTCACAGGCTTCTATTTAATAAGCCTATTGTAATGTATTGCTATTAAATCTCTTCTAACAGTTTGTGCAGATTTCCAGCTTTTGCTCCCAGGGCAGCATTTCAAAGCAGGCTGTAGAATTCCTTGGTAAAGCCAGTTTTCCCCCTATTAAAGTAAACAGATGAAAATACCTAGTGGCACAGCTGACAGGGGAATACTCTAGGCAGAGTGATGGGATTGTCAGACAAAACCAGAGAACTGCAGCTGTGCTTCCCAGTATGGCATGGCTTAGACAACTAATTGCTAAAACTCTTGGGGAGATAGCACAAATTCAGCAGAAACATTTGCACATGCACACTATTAAAAATACTTTTAGTAGAAAGAACTTAATCTTATTTGTTGCTCATCCATAGTTAACCAAATTCCTGCTCTGTTGTACCAGCCCTTTACCAGCAGCACTGTTATGTGAAGGCATTTGTTCCTTTTGATATCAGAAAAGTGAGAGCAAAGTTTATCCTAATGAAGCTCCTTCTGAGATTGGTTTGCCTGTTTCTATTGATTTGGTTTTCTTAGATGTATCTGCAATACAGCACTTAGTCATGAGATGCTGCTGGCAGACAGCTCCCGTGTGTGGTGGTCACAGAAAAAAATAATGAGGTGGAACACTTCAGAATGATTCTGTGAGTATGATACTGCCCAGGAAGCAATTTTTTACAGACAGGGTAGTAGTCTTTAGGATATTATTCTCTGGTTATTTATGACCATATATTTCCTTTCTGATATTCTTTTATTCCAGGTTAGAATTAGAAAGTACAGTAAAATGGTGAAATAAAAGAATCTTTGCAATATTTTCAACCCTAGCAATAAGCATTAAATTGTGAGATGTTTCTCCTGTCCCCCTAATCTGTTTAGAATACTTAAAGCTACACAAAATACTTATAGATGTAAAATTATCAGCAATCAGGTGAGGTATTTTACAATTTTAAAGATGTGTAAGTGTGGTATTTGAAGATACCACCCTGTGTAGTATTCAGTAAGGTCTGTCCAGAGAGCATGCACATTTGTGCAGATGTAATGACTGGAATGGGCTGCCCAGGGAGGTGGTGGAGTCACCAGCCCTGGAGGTGTTCAAGGCGGGTTTGAATGTGGCACTTGGTGCCATGGTCTAGTCTTGAGGTCTGTGGTAACGGGTTGGACTTGATGATCTTTGAGGTCTCTTCCAACCTTGGTGATACTGTGATACTGTGTGAGTCAACCTGCACATCTGTGCAGATGTAATGGCTGGAGTCAACCTGCACATCTGTGCAGATGTAATGGCTGGAGTCAGCCTGCACATCTGTGCAGATGTAATGGCTGGAGTCAGCCTGCACATCTGCAAAATAAAAGTCTTCCTCAACTGTTTCAGTACTTCAGAAAGCAGCAAAGGCAAAAGATCTTCCATTTATGTAGGTGCATGATTCAAACACTCTGCAGATCTGGGAAAGTGAGGGCTGACTAACAGCTACTACTGCCACATCTTTGGTCATTGATTAAACCTGCTTCCATTGCAAATTTTGCTACTTTAAAAACAGAGTTACAGTAAGTATACCCTTTTTCTTAGATATTTTTACTTGAATTGCTTATACCAAGAAGTCATACATAGGATAGTAGAGGTTCTGCAAGAGCCAATAAATATTTGGCAGAAAGAAAGCATTCATCAGGGAACCATTGTGGCAAAATTACAGTCCTAAAATCAGGGAGTGGGGGAAAACCTTCACAAATCTTGTATGGTAAGGCTTGAAGTATAGGGTTTATTTGCTGGCAGTATTCAACAAAAGAATGTTCAGCTTATGTATATATAAAGTTCCTGGCATCCTGATGCTAATGCACATAAATATAGAATGCTTTTCTTCTTAATAGAAAAATAAAATCTAGCATAAATGTAGGTTTTTAGGACATGTCTCTTGGTACCAAACAGATGTTCTGATTTCAGATAAATGCTGAAGTGCTTTTGGTTGTGCATCCTTGCTAAAAGCAAATAAGTAGACCAGAAAAAAAAAATTATATCCTGGCTGTGAAGTGTACAAAAATGTTTAGTACCACAGTGTTTCCTTTAACAGTGGAGAACTGTCCTTGAAGCCATTCGGTGAAGGAATGCTGCTCACGTTGACTTCTTGGATATTGTTCCTTGCAAGTGTACAGGATCGCAGGATGTTAGGGGTTGGAAGAGATCTCTGGAGATCTTAGAGTCCAACCCCCTGCCAGAGCAAGACAATATAATCTAGCCTAGGTTGCACAGGAATGCATCTAGATGGGTCCTGAAAGTTTCCAAAGAAGGAGACTCCACAGCCTCTCTGGGAAGCCTGTGCCAGTGCTCTGTGACCCTTACAGTAAAGAAGTTCTTCCTCATGTTGAGGTGGAACTTCCTGTGCTGTGGTTGATATCCATTGCCCCTTCTCCTATAACAGGGCACAAGTGAGCAGAGCCTGTCCCCTCCTTGACCCCCAGGCCTCAGATATTTATAAACATTTATTATGTCCCCTCTCAGTCTTCTCCTCTCCAGACCAAAAAGCCCCAGGTCTCTCAACATTTCCTCATAAGGCAGTGCTCCAATCCTTAGTCATCCTTGTAGCTCTCCCTTGCACTCTCTCAAGTAGGTCCCTGTCCCTCTTGAACTGGGGAGCCCAGAACTGAATGCAATATTCTAGGTGAGGCCTCACCAGGGCAAAGTAGAGGGGGAGGAGAACCTCCCTTAATCTGCTGGACACACTCCTCTTAATACACCCCAGGATGCCATTTGCCTTCTTGGACACAAGGGCACATTGCTGTGCCATGAATAGCTTCTTGTCCACCAGGACTGCCTGGTCCTTTTCCATGGGGCTGCTCTCCAGCAGACCACTTCCTAACCTGTACTTTTGCAGTTTATTATTCCTTCCCAGGTGCAGGACGCTGCACTTATCCTTGTTGAACCTCGTTAGGTTCCTTTTGCCCACTTCTCCAGCCTGTCCAAGTCTCGCTGGGTGGTGACGCAGCCTTCAGGTGTGTCAGCAAAGCCTCCCAGTTTCATATCATCAGCAAAGTTACTGAGCAGACTCTGTCCCTTCATCAATGTCATTGGTAAAGATGTTGAATAGGACTGGACCCAGCACTGATCCCTGGAGGACTACATTAGTTACAGATGTCCATCTGGACTTGGCATCATTGATCACCACTCTTTGCACCCTATCATGTAACCAGTTCCTAATCCATCTCACTGTCAGTTCTTCTATCCCACACTTCCTGAGCTTGCTCACAAGGATGTAATTGGAGACAGTGTCAAAAGCCTTGCTAAGGTCAAGGTAGACTACATCCACTGCTCTCCCTGCATCTACCCATTCAGCTGTGACATCATAGAATGCTATCAGATTAGTCAAGTATGACTTCTTGTTAAATGCATGCTGACTACTCCTGATAACCTCCTTCTCTTCCATGTGCTTATCTGCAGCAGAAAAAAAAAAAAAAAGAGATATTGAGGCGGACATGGAAAAGTGACACTTATGTGGCTCATAGGATGTCATGATTCTGATTAAAAAATGCTGCAGAAACAACTCTGTATGAAACAATGCTTTGATATTTGAATCATTTTAGAAACCATCTTTTAGATTAAGCCTCTGAGTACCTACCGAAAGAGAAACTTGTACTGGAGAACAAGTTTTGTATTATCAGGGGAAAAAAAAAGATGCAATGCTTGGAAGTTGAGGACTTTTCAGACTGGGAATGCACCACAGGAATTAGGATGCTGAAGTATGTGGGTACCTTTGCACTTAATGACCTTTAGATGTGTATCCAGATGCCTTTTTGGGCACCTCAAATGCCATCATACATCATACAGACAACTACCAGGGGATCAGGCCAAGTCAGCATGGGTTCATGAGGAGCGACTGAGGGAGCTGGGGAGGGTTAGTTTGAGGAAGGTAAGGCTGAGGGGAGACCTAATTGCTGTGTGCAACTACCTGAAAGAACACTGTGGAGAGGCTGCTGCTGGTCTCTTTTCACAGGTAGTTGGAGACAGAACAAGGGGGAATAGCCTCAAGTTGAAACTGGGGAGATTGAGATTGGACATTAGGAAAAGGTTTTTCATGGAAAGAGTGGTCAGAGACTGGAATGAGCTGCCCAGGGAGGTGGTGGAGTCACCAACCCTGGATGTGTTTAAGGGTGGTTTGGATGTGGTGCTGAGGGATATGGTTTAAGGTGAATCTTGTAGAGCAGGGTTCTATGTTGGACTTGGGGATCCTGAGGGGCTTTGCCAACCTGCATGTTTCTGTGATTCTGTGATTCATTTCAGATTTATGGTTGCCTCATATGTGGTCTAGAATGTATGTTTTCAGTTAAACATGACTAAGCAGCACTGGAAATAAAGGAACCAGGCATTAACTAAATATGTTGGGGCACCTTGAAAAAAAAATGACAAAGAAATAGAAATTTCATATGCAAAGCAATAATTAAGTCTGTATTTCCCTGAGGTATGTACCTTGAATGTTATTGAAAATGTTTATTGATATTACATAATGAGGTTTTGAGAGGTTTGGGAGTTTTCTTACACTTGAGACACTAGGCTGTATAAAATTAATTGTTGGCAACATTAAGACAATATAGTTTGAATTTTTAGGTACTTCTGAGCAGACTGACTCATCTCTGGCCTTTGCTATATTAAGCTTCCATTTTTTGGCCAAGGATGTAGATTCCCATAGGGAAGCTGAAAGAAGCAGTTATGGATCTCAACAGAAATCAGTTTGTAGTGATATCAAAGAACCAAGTAACTACAGAAGCCTCACTGGTGGCCAGAGCAAGAGTGTTGAGATTAGGGTTACAGCTTTTACTGAATGCTCATGTTCAGCTTACTGAACATTCAGATTGTGCACATGTGCTTGTGTGAGATCACTTAACTGTAAGGAGAGTTTTCTCTGAGTCTGTAGTGGGAGAAAGAGAAGGTTCAGATACTGAAGTTGTAGAAAAGGTAGAAGGAATCATTATTGACCCGAGTTGTTACAGTTTATCAGCTCACTCTTAATGCCTAACAATTTGTTCTTGTTTCATGAAAGATATAAAGGTGCTTTAAACTAGTGGAATTTGGGTGGAAAAAAAAGGCGTCTTTGGCTTAAAAGGCTTAGAGATCTATTTGTCTCCATGGGCTTTGGGGTTATTTTATTTATTTTTGTCTCTTCAGAATAGCATGCATCTGATATTGTAAAACTTTATGCCTCAAAACCAAGTTTGAAACTGCAGGCCCGTTTCAGAATCTTGTTTAGCTTTGCATCTGTCATGGTGCACGTAAACATCTAAGAAGCAACAAGGTTCTTCTGAAAAACTGAAAAAGAAAATGCTAATCTTTCAGTTTGCATTCTTCTCTTTCAAGTGATTTTTTTTTTAATGGCTTTTTTTTTTAATGGCATATGCATTTAGGAAAAAAATCTAAAATCTAAATCCACTTAAATAGCATGGAATTAACCTAAATGCCTTCATTTTCATAAAGATATTTATTGCTATGCAATAAACACAGCTATAAATATCATACAACATGAGCAAAAAACTTAACTGCAGTGGGAAAGTAATTTGCATTTTTGGTAATGATTTCTTTTAGATATTAGTTAATATAGATATTAATTAATCTACTCTATATACCGGGACTATTTTAACTTACTTAATTGTTTTAATTTAAGGTCAGTGAAACTAGAAAAAAAGTGTGAGATGCTTGTCTTCTGGAAGTAACACTTGCCAATGTCTTTGACAGGATTAGTTGTAAATATGAAGAGGCAGCTCTACTGGAATGAATGGACAAATTGTTCTAGCCGAGGACCTGCTCTAGTGTTTAGGTGTTTTTAATTCTGTAAGCCTGCACGAAAATATACTGACTTTTTATACCTCAAAATAAACCCTTTTGCAGATGCCCTGCAAGCTCATTAACAGCTTAAAAACAATTCTGAGAGCTGATGTTATTAGCAGCTGGAAGTTCGCTTTGATTGACTGCTAGTGTGGAATCAAGAGCACTTCACTACATCTCTGAGTTACATCAGTAACTCTTAAAAAAAATAAATTATGCCATCATCTTTCTAGTCTCACATTTGTGTTGTGCCCAATGCACGTGCATTTTTCTGGGTTGGCTAGTATTGCCATCCATTTGTCCTCATGGGAACTGATTTAATTATTTAAATTTAATATAGTAACAATGCAGACTTTTGTTTTCTGTCGCCTTGCGCTTTTTATTTGCCACCTACCCTGAAATGCGAAGGTGAGGTTTTCACATAATGAAGAGTGGAGGAGTGAAGAATGAACATGTTTCTCTTTTTATTTGTTTTAAACACTCCTCTGATCCCTTTTTAGCATTCAAGTTTGTTAGAGGAGGATGATTCAGTAACCATGACACAACAGGCTGACCTAAAGTCAGGGTTCATTTCTTATTGCCGTCAGTGTTATTTTGAGACTCTTAATCCTTGTGCTCTCAGTTCCCTTGTTTGTTTGTTTATAAAGTGTGCATGTGAAGCGATTTTAGGGAAAATTGTTTTATTTTTGTAATGTTTCCTTTACAACACAGGTTCCCAACCGAAACTGTAACAAAAACTTTGAAGAGAAACAGACTAGGAGGACTAAAAGATGACAGTCGTGGAGATTCACAGAATGCTTTAGGTTGGAATGGACCTTTGTGCTGGTTTAAGACTAATTGGAATATTTTAATGGAGAAAATTATATTATAGGCTGTGAAAGGAAAACAATGGTGATGTCTACTTCACTCATAGGCTTGCCGAGATGTTTAAGAACACAAGCATTGATAAGACACTCTCCCGAAGAGTCTCAGGCTCTCTAGCTGCTTTGTTTTTGGTCTTGGCCTCTCTGCTGAATAACTTAAGTAACCACTGACCAATCCTCCAAACTCACCTTGCACATAAGGCAGACACTGGGGTAAGGTAGAGGGGTGGGAAGAAGGTGGAAGGGTGGTTCGGAGCCCCTCCTGGGGACTGATTTCTGGGAGGGGAATTGTGTTTCTGTATTACCTTTAACTTGTATATTTCTGTAAATATTCATGTCTATTGTGTATAGATCTGCTTGTATATTTGCTAAGCTGTAACTATAGCTTCATTCCTTAACTTCCAGCTGGCTGAGTCTAGTCTGGGTGATTTCACAAAGTGTGGGGGACAGGGAACTCCCAAACCATCACACTTATATCTAGTTGAAATCTATCCTCCTCAAGCTTCAAGATGTACTCTCTCAGCCTATCACTCACCAGAGCCTGTAAAACATCCCTCAGCCTCTATTTGTGCTTGGGATTACCCTGACCAAGGTGTAGGACCTTATACTTTGCCATGTTGAATTTCATGAGATTGGTTTGGGCCCACTTCTGAAGCCCGCGCAAGTCTCTCTGGATGGCATCCCTGCTCTCCAGCATGTCAACTGGACCACACAGTTTGGTGTCATCCTCAAACCTGCGGCAGGTGCACTCAATGCCACTGTATGTATCACTGGCAAAGATATTGAACAATACTGACCCCAGTACCCCTGAGGGATGCCACTTGTCACTGGTCTCAATTTGGATATTGAGCCATTGACCATAACTCTCTGAGTGCTGCCATCCAGCCAATTCCTTATCCAGTGAGTGCTCCACATCTCTGTCACCTGCAAAAATAGTACTTTTTTTTTTCTCTTTTACATATTCTCAACATCTTCCTCTTATGCACCATCCCTTCATTCCCTGTAGTTGTTTTGTGATGATGCCTGTCAAGAAAATGAGAGAAGTATTTGCCATAATACATTTCATAGAATCATAGAATGGTAAGGTTGGAAGGGACCTCAAAGATCATCTAGTTCCAACCCCCTGCCATAGGCAGGGACACCTCCCACTAGTACAGGTCACTCAAGGCCTCCTCCAACCTGGCCTTGAACACCTCCAGGGAGGGAGCAGAGACCAAGTCTGTGGTGTGGTGATGTACCTAAGTCTCCCACAGATGCAGACATTTAATTATTTGGAGTATTTCACACCATAGTAGCTCTGAGTAGACGGTAATCAGAGTGCAAAAACCCTGGAATAATTATCTTTATTTCTACCTGTTGAGAAGAGAGGGTGTCATGATTAGTGTCCTATATTTAATGGTAGTATTTTAGGTTCGAAGTATTTTTTGTATTGGAAAGACTTGTGGTAGAGGAGAAATGGAACTGAGCTACAGAGATTTTTATTTGGGGTTGGTTTTGACTTTCCCAGTAATTAGGGATATTTGTGATTCTATAAAGAATCCAATTTTAACACAAGCAGCAATTTTGATGGGTGATTATAGTGTTGAAAAGGCATTTACTTTTGCTAGCAAATGAGCAAGGATCAGTGGAAACGGAGCTTGCAGTTTATACAAAGCTTGACAACAGACCTCCTATCTTTAAAATTATTTGTAGCCTGTGGTAATTTTTCCTATGGCTTTCAAACAGGCTTGGATCTTCAGGCCTTACACTGTGGCTTTTGGATAATTTTGAGAACATATACGCTTTATGATTGTTGAAAGGAAGTATTGCTTTCCAACTCCTTGCCATTTTGAAAGTGCAGTGTTTCTGATTATAAGATGTGCCAGGCTCCTAAGGGACCATGGGGATGATTAGGTAGAAACTCAGAGGCTCTGCGTGAGACAAAAGATGTGCCTATAAAGCACAGATTTGGAAGGTAGCCTTCCCTAGCAGCTCAAGCATGGCATAAACAGGAACCTGAGATACAGCAGGTGGTTATGTGTCTGTGATTGACTGTCACAGCTCAGGTTAGAGCAGTCAGAGGGCTGGTTTAATAGTGTCATGACTAAAGCATCACAAGTGCTGGGGAGAAAATAGCATGTTTGAAATTGTTTCTCAATTTTGCTTTCAGAAGGACTTCAGAGGCAGAGAGAGACCTGTGTGGATGTATAACTTTCATTGCTTCTTTCTTTTTAAACTAAAAAGCAGTTTTCCCCAAAGAACACATTTTTTTTTCATAGGCTTTCAGAGTGTTCAGCTTTCAAGCAAATACAGAAAACATCATCATTTCAGTTTACCAAAAGGAAAAAAAAAACCAACAAACCAAACTTCTCTGCTGAAATAATACCTATGGCTTCTAAGCGTCCTAGTGTATACTTCAGAACTTTGGTAAATGTGAGTTTGGCATAGCAGAATGGGGCATGACCCAACCTTTNGTCAGGCACTACCTGTTAAGCTGTAGTAAAGGAAAAGGATAATATCACAGTATCCTGGGCTGAGCAGGTCCATCCAGCTGGCATGGGCCTCTGTCCCTGTGGGTTTGCTTAAGGGGCACCTGGGATCCCTCCAACTACCACGTTAATCAATGCTCAGTCTCTCACTGGGATGCTGGTTTGGGTTTGGGTGCTGCGTCCATCAGCCTGGACAAGGTACCTGTGTGGTTGATGGGCTCCCTTCTCTGGTGTGGGGCAAGGATGGTTTGCATCCTATCTGTGGCCTTCAGAGCCCAACTGATTTTTGCTGTGAAATATTTGCCTTCTTGGACCTAATGCCAGGGACTAAGGGGAGGCAGTTTTCAGGCTTGGCCACCCTGAAACCAGCCTAGCAAGAAAAAACTCTGGGGCTTATGGTGAATCCCAGGTGGGAGAAAAGGAGCCCTGGACAGCCTGTTCCAGTGCCTGATGATCCAATCTAAACCTCTTCTGGTGCAACTTGAGACCCTATTTTCTCACCTTATTACTTGTTACCAGTAAGAAGAGGCCAGCCCCTACCTCACTACAACCTCCTTTCAGGTAGTCGTAGAGAGCAGTGAGGTCTCCCCTCAGTACTCACTTTTCCAGGCTGAACAACCCCAGCTCCCTCAGTTGCTCCCCACAGGATTTGTGTTTGAGACCCCTCACCACCTTCAGTGTCTTTCTCTTTATCTGTTCAACCTGTTGCTATGGAGCAGTGGATGAAATAGAAGCGATGACTGATATATCAGTGGCTGATGAAATGCTGTTTTGCTGTTCAAGTGTCATGCAACTCCACATTGTTTTTCTGGTCAGTTGTTCCTGTCATTCAAGTTATTATTACAGTAAATGTTAAAATGTTAAAACAATGCCACCTGATACTGCAGCTCACTTAAATATATTTAACTTGATTTATTGTGGTTCATTGTCAGGATGTTTTGAGGGACAATTACAGTTGCCTTTAGCAATTTAAACAATGTACAAATTTATTCATTAGCATTAAGGAATTTTTCCCTAGCTCTAACTTGCATATCATTTGCAGTTCTTTATTGAAGAGTACTCTGGAAATTCATTTTGAATGCTCTTTTTTCTTTACCCTGATGAAAAGGGAGCAGAGCTTCACTGGCAGGACCAAGCCCAATGCTAATTATTTTTTAAAATTATTTATTAATTTTATTTTTCCCTTAACGTTTTTGTGTGTTGGCATAACATGGCACAAGCAAAGCAGCAGGATAAAGGAACCTGTCTCTGAGCATGTGCCATTGCCTGCAGTGAAAGGGCAGGCTCTGGTCAACTGGGGGATGTTGTTGCCATTTTACCTAATTCCACAAAGTTTCTAAATTCTGATTATCTTAGATATCATAATGAAAAATTAAGCATGTGTTGAGATGAATGTATCTGCACAAAACATGTTGAGTTTGAGTCAGCATATATTTAACAGACTATATAGCTCAATTTCGGTGCATAATTTGACGAGGGAAGTGTGGCAAACAGATTACAATGGTATTAGTGCTGAATTGTAGATTTTTGCAGCCAGTGGGGGAGGTAGAATCATAGAATCAAGCAGGTTGGAACAGACCTCCAAGCTCATCCAGTCCAACCTATCACCCAGCCCTAGTCAATTAACCAGACCATGGCACTAAGTGCCCCATCCAGGCTTTTCTTTAACACCTACAGAGACAGTGACTCCACCACCTCCCTGGGCAGCCCATTCCAATGCCAATCACTCTCTATTGTCAAGAACTTCCTCCTAACATCCAGCCTAGACCTCCCCTGGCACAGCTTGAGACTGTGTCCCCTCCTTCTGTTGGTGGTTGCCTGGGAAAAGAGACCAACCCCACCTGGCTACAACCTCCCTTCAGGTAGCTGTAGACAGCAATGAGGTCTGCCCTGAGCCTCGTCTTCTGCAGGCTGCACACCCCCAGCTCCCTCAGCCTCTCCTCACAGGGCTGTGCTCCAGGCCCCTCACCAGCCTTGCTGCCCTTCTCTGGACACCTTCCAGTACCTCAACATCTCTCTTGAATTGAGGGGTCCAGAAGTGGACACAGCACTCAAGGTGTGGACTGACCAGTGCTGAGTACAGGGGAAGAATAACCTCCATGTTTATTTTGAGCTAATTCATGCCTTGTTAATTTACTTGCTGGTAACTTGTCTGGGAATTGGGTATCTCCATTTTGACTCACGAAAACTGTGTTTTGCATGACAGAAAAGCAGAGATGAGTATGTGTTTCAAATTTGAGAAAGTCGATCAAGAGGACCTCATCCTGTGTTAATGGAAGTCCTGCTGCTACTCTTCTGTAGTGGGAAAAGCAAAACTTGAGGAAGAGGTGCACAGATAAGTGCTCCATTTGTATTACGTAGGGAATAGCATTTTAGCTAATGCACCAGGCTTCTTTTCTGCTAATGCCCTTTGCTGTTCTTGGTCTCTTTCACTCTTAGTGTGAGAGAGTGAGTTGTAGAGATTTTTGCTCGTTGCTACCATCTGTGCCCAATTCTTAGCCTTTGTTGCACTTGATTATCCTGTGCTGGTGCTGGCATGCATAAATTAGAAAATAGGCTGCTTCTGTTAGCAAATATGGATCACCAGAACCCCTGCAGTCCTTGCCAGGTAGCAGTGATACTGCAACATTCCCATGATTTTATTCTTTTTCTGTATGAATCTAGCATCTGTTGCCAAACTTGTATGGTTTAATTTTTGTGATTTACTCAAACCATGTGAAGGGATCATGTACATTGGAGAACTTTTTCTAAGCTTCTTTCTGAATTTTTGGCTACTGACCCAATAGTTTCTATAAAACTGAGAGATGTGAAAGAGAGAGCTCTGCCATGAGATGTGTCTCTCTAGTAAAGAGTGTACGTGTAGAAGAAATTGAAACCTTTCTCAGTCTGTACCTTACACGATTTACAGAAGCACCTCGTGTTTATCTGAACCCTTTTAAATTAACTTGACCTGCATGCAGAAAAATCATGTAAAAACCTTAGCAACAAGGTCAGATGCCAAATTGTGGCAGGACAGCTTAAGAGATGCTATTCTCCGAGGACCATTTTTTTTGCATGTTCAATTTTCAATGTCATTGCTCTGTTTGGGGACTCTCTGTGGAACCTCTGAGACTTTTCCCTTTTAACTCTTTCTTGTGAATGTTTACCTTTCCAGTGATATTGGCTCACTACTGCAAAACAAAGTACTCTGCTGAGCAAAAACTCTTCTATGTTCTTCTTCTATATTCTTCTTCAAGGCAATCCCAAGGACAAATACAGACTGGGCAGTGCCTGGCTGGAGAGCAGCCCTGAGGAGAGGGACTTGAGGGTGCTGGTGGATGAGAACCTCAGCATGAGCCAGCAGTGTGCACTTGCAGCCCAGAGAGCAACCAGAGCCTGGGCTGCATCAGGAGAAGTGTGGCCAGCAGGGCAAGGGAGGTGATTCTCCCCCTCTGCTCTGTTCTGGTGAGACCCCACCTGGAGTACTACATTTAGTTCTGGAGCCCCTGGGACAAGAGGGCTTACACCATTAGCAGAGCAAGCACCTCTTCTGGCATTTGTTTCATTTCCTGATACCAGAATAGGAAAGGAGCCATTACAAACACTAGCTTCTTCATTTGATGTGCTCTTTCGTTAGTTAATAATCCACATTTAAATTATTTGTTTATATTTAATATTTCAAATTTGAACAGGTTTTCCAGTTGTTTGAACAGGTTTTCAATTGTTTTACCTATGCAAACCAAAAATCACATGTTAGGAGGCAACCTGCAGAAGTTCACAGATAGTCTGTTAAATATTTCTAATGGCAATTATTAAAACAAATTTCTTTGTCTTGGGACAGTACATCTCAAATTCTGCTCCAATTTCTCCTCACTGTCATCTCTAAAGAATGGAGCCAAATACCGCTGCAGATTAATTCTCTACAAAAGTATAGGAACACAAATTGGAATAAAATTTCATGAATGTGCTAAAAATGCAACTTTAGGAGGTGCTTAAACCAGGATCATATTTCCAAATGCCTGATCAGCTAGCCCTAAATGTAAAGGAATGCTGCACACTGTCAGTTTGGAACCTTTGTTAAGGCAAATATTGTCAGAGGGCTCCCACCTGAGAAAACTCAACATTTGTGATATACCTGAGCAGCCTGGAGGTGCTAATGGTGTAAGCTCCCCTGAAGAATATACTTTTGCTGGTGTAAAATCAGGGTAAATGGAAATTGAGATTTGGTTGGTACTGTTTGTGGTGTTTAGTCTTTGGGGGTCATCCTTGTGATCTGTTTCCCTGCAGCTTACAGGAAAAGGCCTGAGTCTATGTGGGGAGAAGGGAAAAAGGGAGCTCCTAGGAGATGCAGTTGTTTCTATGAATGGATTAGCAGGATAGTTAATTGAAATTAGTGAGTGTTGTGCAGTCTAAAGTAAGAACACTTCATCTTCTCAGCCAGGTATGTAGTATTCTGAATGAACACCTATGTGGCTTTGACCATGTATTGCAGTTTCTATCTGAAATGTCTCTGTTAACTTGTAGTGCAAGGCTGCTGAAGCTTCAGGAGAGTGAGCTAGGGTCAGGGCATGAGGCAGAAGGTTCTGGTACCATAAAATGCAGGAATTGTACACATTCTTGAGCTCTACCTACAGCAAATCAATGCAGCATCTAGGGAGGGGTACATTTATGTGGGCACCATGCCCACAGCTAGCATTCCTTGCATATTTTCATAGCATGATTGTATAACAGTGATTCTCCCTGTTTCTCAGCACACACTTGAGCATTGTGCTGCTAACTTCATTTTACTGGCTGTGTTACTTCTGTGATGTTCAAGGCTAGCTTGGGTATCTGTGTCTGCCTTGACTGGTTTGCACTGAGAGCAGGCACAGTCTGAGAACCTGCCTTGGACAGGTTTTTTGTTGCTTTTTTTGTCTGGTTGTTTGGTTGGTTTGGGGGTTTCTTCCTCCTTCCCTCTCCTGCATTTCTTATGCATGAGTTCAAAATAATGGGTTTGTTGGGTTTTTTGGGGTTTTTTGTTTTGTTTTGTTTTGTTTTTAAACCTTAGGAACAAAGGATGCTACATATACTTCATCTAGACATAGAACCATAGAATGGT